>BMAO01034072.1:0-18518 GCA_019973975.1 Trichonephila clavata
AATTAATGTGTCTAAGAGAACTTATTCACTTAACTGACAAAAAATTACAATGCAGAATTAATTTAATTTGAACAATAACAGAAATCTTTGATTATCAACTATTTTAAATCTTTGACATGAATTACAATACATACATACATATACACCGCACCCAGTTTTTTTTTACACTGCCTTTTTTACACAATTTTGAATTAATATGGTACACTATTTTAATGAATTTAATTTTTTTACACAATATTTGTTCCAGCATGAATTTCGAAAAGATTTGGGAATTTGTGCCCTTTAGATGAGAATGTTTTGATCAAATTAACGACAGTTCATAATAAAGAAGTCGAAGGTGAAGTTCAGTTATTAAAGTGTACTTAATTCGCCAGGGCTTGAAATTTGCCCCAGGCAGGGAAAAATATTTCTTACACATGATCCTAACACAGAATGTACAGTAAAATTTCAATGTAATATTAAGTTTTGTGTAACAGGATATTAAGAATTATATAAGCAACTTGAGACAACAACAAAAAAAAAGAATAAAAACAGCTGCTAATAACAGACTTTGTAACAAGAACAAGCAATGTAAAAAAAAAAAAAAATTAATCAATTCCTACTTAGGTCAACAAAGAAAATTTTATTTTAGTTACTTTTTTTTATAATTACAATTAATATAAATATGTATATACATATAACAGAATCACGATATTAAGTTGCAAAACAACTTTTAAATTAACATTAAAAACTTTTTAACCACATTAAATCTGTAATTACATTTTTTAATATAAGTTGAATATAATAGGTATGAATTCATCTTAAAACCACTGTAAAAGGAATGCTGGCATCTAACTAGCATATGATTATTCAAGCTAAGTTAAATCTTCATCAGAAATTTAAAAAGCTGTTTTTTTTTCAATGGTGCTGCCACATCTAGAGGAATAATGTCGACTGAAATACATCTCTTAATTTAATTAATAAACTAATATTTGAAAAACTGTATTAACATCAAGTGTTATCCACTACAAGTTTTTAAAAAAATTATTTGAACTTGATTATAGATGAATAGAAAGTATTTTATTAATGATTGAAAATTTGAACAACATATATATATATATATAGGGAGAATGTGAACTAATAGTAAGTGTTGTAAATTAAATGTGATGTGTTGTAAATTAAATCAATAGATGGCAAGTCATCTAAGAGTTATGCTTTCTTTTAGCTTGTAGAATCAGTAATGTAATGTATTTGTGCTGTGTACATGTCTTCTGTGTCATCTAAGAAAATAAACCAAATCATGTAAAAGATGAAAGTATGACTGAATTATTGGAATAAGATGAACATACAATGGTCATAATCATCTAACTGCCCAATATAGAATTTAGGAAATATAACAGTAGGAACTGTAAAAAGACCACCTAAGACTTAATAATAAACAAAATTCTTCATTTGAATCAAAACTGAGAGTTATGCTGGACATATCTGGCACATCTACGGATGGTAGCATTTTTGATCCAGTTCATAATAAACATGCACACTTGCTATCAAGTAGCGATGAATATTTGTTAATTAATAATTTTATTCATAAATTCAATTTGAACTTATAGACTAAATTTTCACTGTACAATAATTTTAATTTTTTGTAATAAAAATGAATTGTTCTTGTTTTATGAATATGTAACATGGATTTCATTATTTATTTTGAACTTTTTTTGGAAAATATTTAGAAATTTTTCATCTCACATGACTTTTTAAAATTGTAAAACATATCCCAAATCTACCACATGTTGCATGTATTTTTTAGATTATGTTTTTGGCATGGTTTTCTAAAGAACGTATCTACCATGTGAGAAAAAAAAAAAAGAGTTAAATGTACATTGAAAAACTTTTTTTTCTAAATAAATTGGAATTTAGATTTCTTTAAATTAAAATTTTTACATTGTATTTTATAAAACAAATTTAAAAGAAAAGAACAATTTAAAAATTTTTTACAAATGAAAACTTAATGAGTTCTGAAAATAGATTACTTAGAAAGAAAAAATACTTTAAAATATAAAATTACTTTATGAATTATTCATTAAACTGAAATAAATGTATAATATAAACATAAAATAAAAAATACTTCACCATTTCTACTGTACTTCATGTACATTTTTTCAATTTGACCACAAATATTTTGCAAATTTGATTCGCTTAACCTGAAAAAAATGATTTACATAAAAAATACACCCTTATAATTAGAATAATAATCCTAATTACTTTGATTAGAATTTTATTATTGCAGTATAATTTTCAAAATATTTTACAATTCAATTTATTTTTATCAACTATATTGTTACATTGATCGGGGTTGAAGGATTTTATGCAAATCAGTCACAAAGAACAAGACAGTTCTTTAGGAGCGATGGAAATTTATTGCAAAGAAAACAATCCTTGAAAAACAGAATTCAGCAGTAAAATTCACAAAATAAATATCAGAAGGTCTTCACACTTTCTACATTCAAACACAACTATCAGTGTCTAAAATACATGAATGTAAAATATTATTCACAAGCACCGCTCATCCTACTCAACAGCCAAGCTAATCGCTAGTTGACTCTTTATGCTCAAGACAAGATTACTAATTGCTAGTCAAAATTATACTAACTCAGTTTCTGAGAGCGTTTCCCTATGCATAGGGCTCGCGAATCCTTTGACAAAGATCTGCTTGCGTCATAGATAGTGAAATCATTGGATTCCTCCACTAATTTCCAGAAGAATTCATAGGGTCCTGAACTCGCCAAAAATGATGCCAACTTGGGTCTATTGCCAAGTTCCCTTGAATTGCCATTATAATGTAAGGGACAACATTGCTTGCAAATATTACAATTTTAACATAAAGTAAATATCACAGAGTAATATTACAGTATTATACATCCAAATACAAATTATTTACACATTTTAAGTATTCTTTATACAAAATTCGTAACAATATAATCACGACAGATTTAACATACCTATTTAATAACCCTTTAATTGTCGTTTTATTTTTATGCACTCTTCCCTTTTAGAATCTTCTGAATCAGTATTTATTTTCCTCAATTTTGGTGGAATATATAAGCCTTTACCAGCCTCAGAATTTTGAATAACATTACCAGACTCATCTCTTAATCGACCATAAATATCTTCCCATACTTTAGGCTTTTTACTATCTTTTACCGAATTTTCTTCTTTGTCATTTTCAGTTTCATTACCCTCATTACTATCAAGATCAGAATTCCCTTCTGCAAAATTTTCTTCATCAAAATCTTCTTCTGCATCAAAATTTTCATCATCAGATTCATCATCTTCAAAACAATGCTCCTCCTCATCAACATTTTCCTCTTCTGCTGAGCTAGTAACCCCTTCTTTTTCTCTTAAAAGTTCTGTAAGAGTTCTCTGTTTTCCTTGAGAAGATTTAGTTGGTTTTATTTCTGAATTTTGCTTTAAAGGCTTTCCTTTTACCGCAGCTAAATCTTCTTCCAATCCAATATCATCATCTGACAAAATGGAAGCCTCACCTGCCTTTTTGTCAATTGCCTCAAGAAGATCTGGACATAAGATAAGGATTTTTAAAAAGTGATCATTGAACAACAACAAAAAGTATTTCCTTAAAATAGAACCTTTCAAGTAACATAAGAATCTGGAGGAAAATTTTTTTTTTTATTTCACAATATTAATTTTCCAAAACTGATAAAGTTATATGACATTTTCAACTTTAAATTATAATTTAAAAGTGAATCTTTAAACTTCATTGCTAAGATTCAACAAATAAACACTGTGGCAATCATTAATTCAAATTATTTTATACAAAAATTGGTCTATTTTCCAAGATGGAAAAAAACTTTTTACAGTTACAATTAACAATAGTTGTACAAAAAGAAACTAAAATAAATACATTTTTAAAACATGGAAAAATACAAAGAAAAATAATCGCTTTTAAAAGAGAAATTTGATTACTTTGCAGTGTATAAAACAAATATAAAGGATACAGTCTAGCCCATCATCTTTAAAAGCAGCAGGCAAATTCTTTCTCTTTCTTTTCTTCATCTTTAATAAAGTTTCAAACTTCTTTATAACTTTATCCTCTTCTTCAATACCTTCTAGCATTTGCTGTTTTCTTACACTTTCATACTAGATTGATTAAAAATGATTCAATATTTTTAACAATGTTATTTATTATGAAAGTTTATCAGTTATTGAATATCATGAGCAGATAATATATATTTTGAATTTTTTTAGAAAGAATATAGCAAAAAATTATAATTATTTTACTACATAAATATAAAACATTCAGTCTTTAGCTAATACAGTTGGACCTCCATTCTACGAACCTCTATTTTGCAAACTTTCTGCTGGAACCAAGAATAGTAAAATATTTAAAGATTAATCTCTATTTAACGAATTTTCCCCGCAAGGAATTTTTTGGAACACAAACTATTTCTTTTGTGGTGTTATACCCAAGCTCAGTTTGAGCATGATACTGCATTGAAATAAACTAGATAGATAATGACTATCTGACAAATAGAATTCCACTTAAGCATGCAGTTTACAAAGAAGGGTTTATTCATAATAAACATTTCCAAATTGAAACTGTTCAGAAAAATTCACCAAATTATAAAAGTGTGAAATTATGTATAATTTATTATATTATTTAGTTTGACAACACACTCTGTACCTTGTCAACACATCCAATTCTAACATGTTAAGAAATCTCGCACACACACATTAAGCTGCATCAAAATAAACAAAATATGGCAAAAAATGGAGAAAATAAAGCTACTGAAACCTTTATTGATATGTGAATTAGAATGACAATTTTAAAAAAAATAACAAAAACTGAAGAAAATTTCCTGAATTATTCATTTTATTTTTAGACTTCCAATGGAATTCCAATCCCTTCCAAAGACCACCAAATTTTAATTTTAGTGTAAGGATTACATCTTCATGTTTATTGTCAACTTTTTAATATAACCCCTCCCTTGGAAGTGGTCTACCTATACCACTGTACACTTCTGTTGCTAAAATTTAGAAATATTTTTTGGTACTTACAATTAGCGTCACCACAGCCAAGTTTGAGAAATATGAATCATGCCATTTTCCATCAAAATCAGATTAATTTTTTTCATATAAAATATGTAACAATCTTCCTGTTGTTTTCATATCATGGTACAATTTGCATGGCAAAAATTTTTCTGTAGTGACACTAATAAGTAAGCAGTGGCATAACCTACACCCATGTATCGTGGGGGTGCAAGGTTCTAGGGGCTCAAAACCTGACTTTGCAGGTGGGCTCTAATGTTCTCCATTATGCCACTGTAAGTACCTATATTTTAGTATATTTGATTGTAAAAATATGTGAAAGGGAAAAATCAGCAGAGTTATAAAATATTAAATTGAGTTTTAGGTAACAATCATTCACCAATTATAAATCTGTTGAAAGTTTTGATATCAACTCTTAAATGACAAAATTGGGTTATGTGATGAGGATTTCAGTTTAACTAACATAAAGTAGTCATTTAAAATTAATGAAAAAAATCAGCTTCCAAATCAATTTGGTTCTTAAGTATATGATCATTTATGTACAATCAACATTTTTTCATAAAATTAGAATTTTTAAACAAATTCAATTTTTATGTAACCGTTTGGGTAAAATCCTAGGAGAGCCCACATCCTTAGCGACAAACCAAAAAAGTGCCAAGCCAGAACGAGATGGTGCCAAGCAAAACCGACAATGGCTGCAAGTGAATGTAGTGGGACAAGATGGATGGGTAATGAAAATATATGTAAGCAATACAGAAATTAATCAAATATATTTAAGATAAAAAAAATATAAAAACAGCACTGATCAGCTTTCTCTCTCTCTCTTACAGCTGATCTTTTCCGAGAGAAGTGTACAGCGTGACAGCAGATTTTAAAAAAGCTGTGAAGGTCTCGTTGGTAAGTGAATGAACGTGGGAGCACCACCATATATATTCTGCACAGTAATGTGGTCGAAACATACCTTTGAACATAATCCTTCATACATCTTCCAAACCACATTTCAGTTACACACAAAATATCATGCATACTTAACTTTCTATTAGAAAACCATGAATTCTTTCTTATACTACTGCAAACATCATGCACATGTGCACCTCTTTTTCGACATTTCCATTCAAATCCCTCCAAAACAACATTCTTTTGTTCATATATAATCCCATTTTGCTCATTACATTTAGGACATTCATAACTTGAAGAATTCAATCTTTCCTTCATACACCATTCAATCAATTCTTTCTCTTACTTTTTGCATTCAACAAAGTAAAAAATTCTAAAGTATATTCACTCACACACGCAGCCATACTTCCTGTTCGGTGCCCAACAACAAAATGATGAAATTTGAAATACCCGCCAACAAATACAAAAATTAAAGAAATAGTTAGGTTTACTATAGCTAGTGTATCAAAGTAGCGTTACCAAGATGGCGCAATTATCGCCAACCAAAGTAATTCGTGCCAAAGGCTCTCCTAGGACTGAACCAATGTTGGTAGTTGAATCAAATTTCTACAGAGAAAAACTTACAGAATTCAATTTTTTGGTTTCTTTTTCTTTGGCTGAGAAAATGAATCCTCAGAGTCTTCAGAGAGTTCATCTGTTTTTTTGCGTTTAGGCGTCATCAAAAATATTTCATCAGGGTCTTCAGAAAACCTCACAGCTTTCTTCGGTTTGGATTTCAGCGAAAGTTGTTTCTCAGATGCATCAGCAGTTTTTACCAATTTTTTTACCTTTTGATTTTTGCACACTAGCTTCATTTGGCTCATGAAAGGACTTTTTATTTTTCTGATGTTTAGCTTTCAATCTCTCCACAACCTTTCTTTTAAAAGGTTTAGCAGGCATATTTCTGAAAAAGTAGTTTACAAATATATGATCATTAATGTGAAGCTAAAAATTAATCTAAATCTAACCAAAAACACAACAATAAGCAAACAATCGAAGATAAAGTCAAGTAACCACAGTAATAAATTAGCAAACCCTAAAGACTAGGGCTGAGATTGCAGGGTTAAACAAAGTTTTAACATGTTTATATACCTTCCCCTATATTTCCCCATAACAGGATTCAAATAAAAAAAAAATTTAAAAATTAAATTAGAAATAATGCTAAAAAAATTATTTAGCACAAGTTCATTCATAAAGACTAAAACAGTCATTATCTAAAAGTACCAATAAGTACTCTACCTGCTTACAAATAATGTAATAAATTTAAAAGTATTCGAAAGCCACAATGAATTCATTTTCTCACCATAATATCTATATAAAAATAGCCAAATCCAAAGGCCTCCCTATACCACACTTTAACCGATGAAGGTTGAAGATTTACTTACAAATAATATTCATTTCCAGTTTTCAAGAATGGCATGCATTTAGTTGAGAGGAAGGATTTATTTGGGAAGGTCACAAGCAAGAAATGAATTAACACTGAATTAGTATAAGTGTGAAAAAGAGATGTTTTAGGGAAAATAAAATAATTATGATCCAGATTTTAATAATGTGTGTTCAAAGGCCTAGTTGTGATTTCATTCCTTCTGAGACTAATGTCTCAGACAGAAGCAACAATGACACTTTTCTCATGTCCCCATTAAGAAATATATAACATATCACAAAACATGTAAGTTTGAGAATCAATTCAATTATTTGTATATATTTTTATTTTCGATGCTGATGTACTATGCGCCCAGTCGCCAGCCGAGATTTTCATCGCCAGCATTTGGACTATTGGCCATGGGGAATGAGGAATTGTGAATCATGGCCACATGACATGGACGCCACTTTTGAACCGGTATCATACTCACCAAACTTCCACACCACACCATGCGAGAACACTGAATCTCCACTAAATAAACGTATATTAGATGCTTCTACACGGTTGGAGAAGTGGCCGATTCGACAATCCACCCAAAACACTGGCCACGATCAATTTTTTAAAAGTATTTGAACATCATTGATATGAAGGAAATATATTTTTTACGACTCAACACAACTGTAAATAATGAAAAACTATAACCAATTTTTCACAATCAATTTCAACAAACTACTTACTGGAAAATGTAATACACAAAATTACATGCAAACGCGAATCTTTGTAAATTTTAAGAACACAAAAACTACATGCATTACTTTGTTTATAAAACGTTTTCTGACTGCCAAATTGATTAATTGATTGAATCGAAATTTTGGACGAGTCTGAAGTAAAACGTGGGACGTTTTTACAGTGAGCAGCAAAAGTGAATAATTTTTTCAAACAGCAGTTTCAAGAAACTTCAATAGGAATATATGTACATATATTGCAAGATATAATCCTGTTTTTAAAAATTAATGACATGAAGGGTTAAAATTTCTTTCTTTCTTTTTAGCAGTGTCCAAATGTTGGTGCAGGATAAAAAAGACATGGAGATTAAAAGGTGTAATGCTATTTTTCTCTGATGGCAACAAAAGTGTGGTCGGTGCTATTTTATAAACATTGACCTCGTAATGTACTGTTTTAAAGTAAGAGAAATTTTTAATTTATATAATTAATTCTAAAAATGCCTTCATTTTCTTTTTTTCAAAGTACACTTATGTCCTCTTTAATTGGAGCGGTGGGCATGAACATGAGATTTAATGGTAAATCGAATGTTAGATGTTTTTATCCAAATTTTACTTCTTTGCCTAAAACCACTTGGTTTCTTTGTTGCAAACAAAATAATCAGTTAAATTTAGTGAGTGACAGACAGATGGCTGGCCACTCTAAATGGCAGAATGTGAAGCATATAAAAGCAGAAAAAGACAGACAAAAAAATCTCCTTTGTAACAAATATGTGTATCTTATTGGAATAGCTGTTCGAGGTAAGACGTTTTATTTGTTTGTTAAAAAAATTTGCATTTAATAGAATAAATAAATTATTTCAGATTTTGAAATGAATAGAGTTAAATTCTTTTTTCACAAAATTGGAAATTTACTGAATTCATTAAATATACTTTACGAATTGTTTTCTTTATATGTTTGAAAGTTTTCAAAACTTTTATTTATTTTTTGTAGAGGGAGGACCAGATCCAAAGTTAAACATCAAACTTTCAAATATTTTGGAACAAGCTAAGAAAAATAATGTTCCATCATCAACTGTTGAAAATGCTCTTAAAAGAGGTGGTGTATGTATACAGATACAATATACTCTATTTTTTCATAAAATTTGTTTATTTTAAATTCTAAGGCTCTAAAGGATATTTGGAAATTAAATGTAATTATAAATCGTTAGTTTATATCATTAACTTTAAATATGCCTCTCGACCCAAATAATAAGTCTGGTTAAAATTGCATGCTTGTCTATTCAAAGTAACAAGAAATAGGGAGTAATTAAAGAAAAAATAGTACTTGCATATTTTTGTGATAGTACATAAGTACCGAAAAAATTACAGGTCCATTGATTATTGATTGGCTATAAATCTATTTAACAAATATTTAAACTTTTCTGGGAAAATAAAAGGTGCTTGCATACTATCACAAGCATATTTGCAACATTAAGACCACATGAATTCTAAAAATGGATTACACTGATGAGAATATGAAACACACAGTCGAAAAAATACAGTACTTGCACATTATCACAACCATAACTGCGACATTATTTGAAATGAAGCACATGATTGTATATTCAGTGCATAGGACACATACGAAATTGGAGTTGCCAACATGGCAAGTTATCTTGAACGTTGGCATTGTTGTGATAGTTCATAAGCATCAAAAATAATAAATAATAATCTTCTAAAAAAAGTAATTGATTTTTATTGTACTTGCGCATTAGCATCACAGCAACAAAATTTGTGCCACTCATATTGCACCATGATATCAAAACTACAAAGATTCTTACATAGTTTTTTTTTTCAAAAAAAACCATTCTCTTGGCGCAATTTTGGCTGTGATGATGTTAATACGCAAGTACCATTTTTATTCTTTAATTTTATTTAAAGTTTTATAATTATATATAGCTATATTGTTATTAATTTTATCATTTTAGAGTTTGATAAATCCTAGATTTGCATTTCAGTATTCTAGCTTGCCATATCAATGAACAGTTAGGCTTAGAATGACAGCAAGCAAAAGAATTTGAAATGAAGCACATTGTTTGCCAATTTTAGGGGTTATCTTAAAAGTTGGCATGGCTGCAATAGTACATATGTAGCAAATAAAATAATACAAATATAAAATTATACTGAATGTGATATTTAGTTACAGGGGAACCAGTAACTTGTAGGATCGCCAAATTCTCACTCATACTCATATAAAAAATACAGTACTATTTTCTAATATCTGTGTTAGTAACTGTTAATTAGTGTTATTTTCTTTGATATACTGTTAACTAGGCTTTCCTACAATTTTGATAAAGCGATGAAAATCTGAAATTTGCAAAGAATGAAGATATAATGAGGTTGTTTCAACAGAAAACTTGAAACTTATGTACTATCCAACATCAACAATGCCAACGTCCAAGATACCTCCCCAAATTCACATGTGTCATATGCACTGAATAGCCAATCATTCTGCTTCTTTTCATATAATGTCTCCAATAGTTTGAGTTAAAAAGTAAATACAGTCGACTCTCAATAATTCAAACTTTTGATAATACGAACCTCTCGCTAATTCAAAGTATATGCTCAACTCCTAGAAAAACTCTTGATATATCAAACTAAAACAATACGTTTTGGTACACTCAATATTTCAAAGTAAAATCTGTGGCTGGCCAGAGTAGAATAGGCGATAATTCAAAGTAAAATGTTATAAAAATCTCAACAATTCTAACACTCACTATGATGTAGAGTCCTATAGCAAGCATATTTTGTGTGATATTATTTCTGCTTGTCTCCCCTGTAACGTAATCCCTTTGATGACCATCGATATTGACTCCGACAACGATGACAAAAGTTAAAGTGTCACTAAACAAGCTACGCAACTTTTTCCTTAAATCATGTGCTGCAGACATTTTTGAAGCTTCATTTATTCTAGAAAAATCTATTGACACAGTTAGATTGAATGCCATAAAACAAAAATAATAACATATTTTTGTGTCGAAGAAGATTAATTATGTACAAAGTGTATTCTTTTAATAATTGTTTGTAATACATAAATATATTCTTTTAACTTCTGTATAATTTTAAAACTGTATATATAATATGTATTTTTTAAATTATTTTAAAATAATTTCATACATATGTGCAAAATTGTTGCTTTATTACATAGTTTCAAATTTAAATACGTTAGAAAAAAATTTCTCTTCGTGTATTTTGGGAGATTTTTTCCTACCCTCTTGGTAATTCGAAGTTTTTCATTGGTCCCTTCCTTTGAATTATCAAGAGTCAACTGTACCAAAAACTTCACTGCAATGGATTTTTAACCAAGCAGTTATGACATGCAGATGTAAGTAGGCAAGAAGGGCCTTTGGAAGTGTAATGTCTGTTGTCAGTGTTCTGTTCTTTGTCATGCATTTGTTTTCAGGATCTAAAATTCTATTTATTTTTATCAAGTCTTATGCTTTATTTACTTTTTGTCCAATAAACTTGTGTTATAGTGTAGATAACAGATTTCACTGTAGAAACCACTTTAGGTTGGTAATATTGCCAATGTTTGCATTTAGGAAAACTTGAAAAATCATTCACCAAAAAAAACACATGCTCATTATGTACCATTTAGCACTAAAAATTTAATCTTGATTAGTTGATTATACAATATGCATGTTTAAATATTGAGACATTCTTACATGTAATGATTTTTACTTCTGACATATAAAGCACCTATGCTGTTTTCACCCAGACTATTGTGTTACATAAATTTCTTAGTCGCAGACTTGTTGTTGCTTATTTTTGTTTACATTTGTCTTTCAGTTGCATTTTAAATTTAGCACTATCGTAATTTTTTTTACCATTTTTCTTGTGTGTTTCACACAGGTATAATAATGATATCTTAGTATAAGTTATGTATTAGTTTGTGTATGAAATTGTATTTTTGCAAACTACTTTTTTGTAAATAAAATGTTGACACATTTACTAGACTTTTTTCTTGCAGAATAAAAAAAAACAAATATGGATCTGCAGAAATACTTAGCCCAGGGGGTTGTATAGTAATAGTTGAATATGAAACAGATAATATATCTACAATAAGACATGAAATCAAATCTGTGTGCAAAAAACATGGGTAAAATATTATATTTTTCTCCTTATTTACATTGTATAATTTATATGTTCAAGTCATTTGCTTATTGCATAATTTTTAGTGCAAATGTTTTAAGTGGAGAAGGTCGCTGGAGAGCAGTTTATGAGCAGAAAGGAATCATAAAAGCAATCCAACGAAAAGATGGTGAACAAGTAGATGCTGAAAAAAGCTCTTGATGATGCTATTGAAGCAGGTGCAGAAGAAGTCAGCGTTAAAGATGATGAAGCAAAACCTTATCTTGAAGTAAATATTATTCTGTTCTATAAAGAATATCTATTTTTTTTTATTTTTAAGCTATTAGAAGAAGCTGGCAATGCATTAAAATTTTGTACTAGTTTATAAAAAACTCTGTCTTACAAAGAATAGCTACTACAATTAGTTTTTGCTATGTCTACTTAAAAGTATTTTTAGTTCTTTCAGTAACAACTTTGTTAACATTTAAGTGATTTGCATCAGAAATTGCTATCACTCTTCCTGCTCTCTTTCTAAATCACCTTCTTTGGTTTCTTTATGCAATTTTTTCTGGGATATTTTCTTTTCAAAGACCTCTTGCACAACGCAATCTTGCCTAATCCTCCCTCTTTGGAAGGGTTATTATCTGGTCATAAATTTTATCTTACCACAAATTACAGAAACTATCATGATTCACATATGAGGACATCTGATGCTGAATTTGAGAAAACAATATGTAAATCCTTTTTACAAACTTTGTAAAAACTGTAATGATGATGCATCTTATGGATTCTTTAAGGTGCAGGATAACTGAATATTCTTTATAAATGTATCCTCAATCAACTGCTTAAAAAGCAGTTTAAGATTACTGTAATTTAATTCTTGTACTTCCATAGATTAGAGTAATACACTGCCCAATTGGTTAAAATTTGATAGTGATTCCATAATCACTACATTGTATAAGTTTTTTTTATTAAATGTAATATACTTTCAGGAATGTAAAAGAAAATTTCACTTTTTGCCAAATAATTGAAAACATTATTCTTCCTATAGCCTTCTTTTAATCACATATATGCATAATTTTTGAACCATACATATTGCACTGTTTTTCTATCTTAATATGGTTATCGATCATCCAAACCCAAATTTCTACTTCAGCAGTAACATTATATGCAAAAAAAGAAAATCCCTATAAAAAATGGACTGAGAATAGCTATCCATCTGTATAATTTTCTGTGTAATGCATATTCTATGATACTATACGTAATACATGATTTTGAATTTTTATTTTAAATAAGCTTATTTAAAAGTATGATTTACAAAAAATAAAACCATTTAATAAGTTTGTGGTAAAATTTAGATATCTAAAAAATATAGAGCTTTTTAATTAGCTTTATTTTTATTTGTATTGTATTGATAATATTATATAAATCATTAGACATACCTGGTGTAAAACATTTTATGTAAGGAATTGAATTTTTATAATATAAAAATTTCAATGTAAATAGAAATAATTTTGTAGTTTATTATTATTACATTTGTTTTTAATTCATTGACATTTGTTTATCAGTTCAATTATCCATGATCTATATATATATATATATTTTTTTTTTCTAATGAGTAAAACTTCATGTTTTTATGTTTAGTTTCTGTGTGCTCCTGAGGATCTTAATACAGTTAAAAAGGAAATTGAAACAATTGTATGAAGTTGAAGAAGGATACTTGGGTTATTTACCGACAGTTTACTATACAGCTTGATGAAGAAACAAATACCATAGTTGATAATCTTCTGGAAGATTTAGGAAATATATCAGATATAGTGAGAATTTATGAAAATGTACAGTAAAATAATTTGTATTAAAAAAATTTCAAAGTAATTTGGTTTTTTCTTATTTTTGTCACTTATAAATTTTCAGTGAACTAAATCCATTGAAAATGGTTGTAATTTTAGTTGTGGACCTCATTATTTTAAGTGTCAGGGACCAGTTTTACTAAATCAGTTCTTCCATAAATCACAAGAAAGGAAATATATTTCATTAATTATGCACTTTGTTTTTATGAAACTTGTTCTTTACAAATTGTTTCTAGTGATTGAGCAATCCTAATGTAGATTACATTTTAGAAGCAAGTAAACAAAAATTGGCATTTTTTATTATCTAAATTATAACAATGTGAGATTTTAGAACAGAATTATTGAGTGGTGTGTCAATATAATGTATTTGTCCTGCAGCTTGACATATAGATGGCATCACCTTTTCAAACACTTTTAATAAGTTCAAAAGTTAGTAGTTGTAGTGGAGTAACTTTTGTTTTAAAAACAATGGATGAAAAAGAATTTCTTGTGTTGATTACACTCACTTTTTGATGGGGGAAAATACTGTTCAAGCAAAACAATGGCTTGTTAAGTGTTATTTGAACTGTACTCTAGTGTAGGTTTATCCATTGGGTGCTCAGGGACCTGGATAAGCTGGACTTAACCAGATTTTCCTTGGATCTCCCAATGCCAAGGGGGCCTGTAGATCTTCTGCACCGAGGGCCAAAAATGAGCCTAAATTGTTACTGCTGTACTCCAACAACAATGGTTAAAAGGCGGCATGCTGACTATCATCAACTTATTTACAATTCAGAGTGCTGAATGAAACATGTATCCATTGCTACACGGCTGAATCAAAAAGATCATCAGCAGAGTGAATAGCAACTGGTGAAAGCCACCAAAAACTGAAATGTCAGCTGGTAAGGTTTATGGCTTCTGTATTTTGGAATATGCATGGAATTCTGTTCATTGACTACCTTGAGAAAGGCAAAACCATTAATAGTGAGTATTGGATTAACCAAGTAAAGAAATAATAAGTGTCCTCAAATGTGCAAAAGAAAAAGTTGCTGTTTCACCAAGACAATACACTGTGTCTCAAGTCAATCAAAACAATAATCAAATTGTTGTGCCGCTCACTTTATAGACTGGATCTGGCCCCCAGTGACTATTTGCAAACCTCAAAAGAATGCTCCAGAGAAATAGGTTTGGCTCAAATGAAGTGATTGTTATTGTAAAAATAAAAAGTTTCTTTTGTTGAAAATTAATACTCCAAACTATTAATACTGCCAAATCTCATTTATTTCACAAATTAACATGCCAACTAGAGTCCAAGACTCACCTAGTTGTAAACAATTTTTTCATGGAATACTGTTAATTAAACAAAACAGAACAAGCACTTCCTTGTTGCCACAGCGTACAAAATAATATACTTTTTCAATATCATTCAGTTCACAGTGACAAAAATTAAACAATGATAAATTCACGTGAACAAAATAATAAATTTAAATAATTGTTTTGCTTTTAACATAATAAACTGAAATTTATAAAGTGGATCTCACATTCTCCCACCTTGAGATGTGGAAGTCCCACGGCTCAACAACTATATTAGAGATCCAGTCTTTCGGGAATTTTAACAGTCCGTCCTAGTCTTGTCTTGTTTTGAGCAACTGCGTAGTCATGGAGTTGTTGTCAAAACACTTAGGAATAGCATTCTTCATAGAGGCGATTTTTGTCAGGTGGAAAAGACGAATCATTAGAAGAGATCTCTAAAGGGAAGACGCGCTGAATTGGACGCAGAATTTCTCCGCGAGATGTTCTAAGTTTAATGAGTCGACACACACCGTCTTTCCCTGGCAGAATTTCTGTCACTTTATATGAGAACAATGTCCCCGGGAGTTATCATCGAAGTTCTAGTCTTTTCAGGCCTCCTTATCCAAGATATTTGGACCTGAACCTCTTTCGAATGTCCTTCTGTAAAGCTAACCTGTATTTGACACGATGGTTGAGACTTTTATGATCTGCCGCATCACAGTCTGGAACACCAGAGTTTTTGATATCCTGAAGAAACATCGCAGGGGTAAGTGGAACAAATTCTGAGTCACATTCGTCGATGTAAGTCAAAGGGCGTGAGTTGATTACAGATTCACAATCACAAATAACTGTTGTCAACTCCTCAAATGCCAAACTTGCTCTTCCAAGTATTCTTCTCAAAAGACTTTTAAGAATACCAATTAGTCTCTCCCACCATCCACCCCACCATGGTGAAGAAGGGGGATTAAATTTCCACTTAATTGGACGAAGAGCATTGTCGCTACAAATGCGGCCCAATCTAAACTTCTAAGCAAATTGGAAGCTCCGACAAAATTAGTGCCATTATCACAGTACATGGTTTCACATCGGCCTCTCCGAGCTATAAATCGCCGTAGAGCTAGCAAAAAGCTTTCGGTCGATAGCGATGAAACAAGCTCTAAGTGGACAATACGGCGCATGTAAAAATGCATACCCAAGCCTTCTTTCCATCTTTTAAAAATAAAGGTCCTGCAGTATTCGATCTTCAGGCAAAGGAGCAGATACAACATTTAGAAGAAAATCTTTTGCAAACGACATTTTGAGATAACAGAACGCACTGTTTTTCTTCCTCTCAAAATCCAAAAATGTTCTCTCAAAATATTAAGCAAAATTTGAGTTCCAGCATGATTATTTTTGATATGGTGAGAAAATATTAGTCTTTCGACAACTTTATGATTGGACGGGAGAACAGCTGGTTCCCTAAAATCTTCTGTATCCTGACGGAAAATTATTTTCGTCTTGAGCCGTATTATTCCATCGGCATCCTTATACGCACTCAAAGTTTTTAGTTTTGCATCATGCTCATTCACAAAAGATTCCGACTGGACCAATTTTATCACTTGTTTCTCTGCTGCCCTGTATTCTTCAGCATCCAAACTTCCCTTTTTCCTTAGCTGAACATCGCATCTGCAGCTCTTTACAAATCTCAAAATCCATCCCACTAACTTCACAATGCTTTCATATTTTGAAAAGCGCTGATAAAACCAGCCTGCAGATGAATCTTGATTTACAGACACCAAAGCTAATATTGAGCTTTTACTTTTCTCTTTTAGTGGTATCTCATCTTCATCAAACTCATATTCATTGCATGGTCCTTCGTCTTCAAATAAAGTAAGAAATTTTGGTCCTCCCACCATCTAGTTTTCCCTAAAATACTTGCTTTGCATCCTCGAGAGGGTAAATCAGCTGGATTTTCAAATCCAGAAATATGACGCCAAGAAAAAGCTTGGCTAATATTCCGTATTTCTTGGACTCTGTTATTCACGAAAATAGACCAATTTTCATCTTTAATGATCCAGGTAAGAACGGTAGTGGAATCACTCCAATAAAAACATCTAATATCCGTCCATCCAAGAGCATCCATCACAGATTTCCTTAATCTTGCTCCCACCAATGCAGCAAGAAGCTCTAATCTTGGAATTGTAGCAACTTTCAGAGGAGATATTCGTGATCTCGAGGCTAAAAAATGCACCTTTCCACATTCTCCCTCTTGTACAAGATACGTAACGGCGGCATATGCATCTCTACTTGCGTCACAAAAGGTATGAATGGAGAAGTTCTTCATATTTTCTGGATTAACGTTGATCCAGCGAGGAACGGTAACATTTTCCAATACTTTTAGTTCCCTAAACCATTGTAAAAATTCTTGTCGAAGGGATCCAGTGATTTCTTCGTCCCATTCCAACGATAATTTCCAGGTTTTTTGTAGCATAATTTAGGACAAAGCATTACAGGAGATACAAATCCAAATGGATCAAACACTTTGTGAGTAACCGATAATATTGTGCGTTTAGTAATGTTGTCGACATTTACTTCTTTCAACCAGCTGATATTTAGCGAAAAACAGTCTTCAATTTTATTCCATTGAAGGCCTAACAGATCTGTTTTGAAGGATCTTCCATCCTCTGTTAGTGAAGATTCCCAATCCCGCAGAATGAAACCACCTTTTTTTAATAACTCATTAGAAACACTTATCACTCGCTGCAAATCTAATTCACTGTGGACGCTGGTTACAAGATTGTCCACATAAAAACTCTTCAAAAGACAACTAGTTACAAAAGGATCAACATCAGTATTTTGTTCAAGATGATACTTCAATACAGCTCCTAGTAGAAAAGGACTGCTGCGAACGCCAAAAACTACTCTGGTATGCCGAAAAAACCTGTAGTCTTTGCAAGCCTTATTTGTCCACCATAGAAATCTCAAGAAGTCTCTGTCTTCTCTACAGAGGCTAATTTGCAAAAAGGCTTTCTTTATGTCTGCGATTACACCAATCTTCTTTTCTCGAAAACGCAGCAAAATATCAGGAATGAGCTCAATCAAGTTTGGACCACTATGTAAGGAGTCATTTAGTGACGGATGTCCTTTGAGTCGAGCAGATGCATCAAAAACCGGGCGAATAGGAGTTGTCTTACTAACTTTGATAACAGGTCTGTGAGGTAGATAATTAGCAGGCAAATC
>BMAO01034073.1:0-23285 GCA_019973975.1 Trichonephila clavata
AACCACACTTCGCAGAAGTCTATAAATTTAATCATTTGATACTTGGTCAACATGTTATCTTACAAAATAAATTTTGTTATGCTATCTCTTGTCTTTCTTGGTGTTGCATTTACGGTGGCCAGCAGTATATTTATTCCTTTTATTTTCCTCCCAATACATAACATACACGGGCATACGTGCAAAACAGTGCATTGGGGAGCGAATTGCGTAACTTTTAATCGGCAGTTAAGGAATTAATTATAAACAGTTATTCAACAAAATATCAAATTAATTGTTAATTTTTGCGTATTATTTTATATATGACAAGCCCGTGTAGTAATTATTAAATTGGTTTTCACTTAGTATTTTAAATTAATTATAAAATACATTGTGCAGTACTGATATATTTATAAGTGTATTGAGTGAATGTTTTTCTTTTATTACGGCCGAATGCGTTTTGTATGTTTACTTTCAATAAATTAATAATTTTTTGAATAATCCTTTGTTTTTGACTTTTTAATATGCTCGCGCCCTCCTCCTAGGATCATCACTCCCCTCCAGGGAGCGCGCCCCATAGCTTGAAAAACGCTGTTATAGAGAGTACATTTTACCATGTTTTTATTAACTCGCTTTCTTGTCTGTCCGGGTGGAATTTTGCAATTGATTTTAAACTAACTTCCCGGTGAGCTAAAAACTTTAAGTTTAGACCATAGCTTAGAAGTAGATGACAATGCCGAAAAATGCAGAAAAAGTTCTTGTCTCGAACCCAGGCCCCCGAAGAAGCTTGTTCGGGGGGAATTTTGTAATTGATTTTAAACTAACTTCCGGTTGGGCTAAGGACTTTTAATTTGAACCATAACTGAGAACTGGATAACAATGCATGAAAATGTACAAAAAGAAGTTCTAGTCTCAAGCTCAGGCCCTAGAAGAGGTGGGCCCCGATTTCGACAGGGGCTCAGTAATTCCGGAACTTCCACGAATTTACACGAACAAAGACCACCTGTCGACGGGTGGAGTTGCGTTTACGTATTCAATTTTATGGCTCTCGGGTCAAAGAGGGGCTCCCAGGGTATTATGTTTTTATTAACTCGCTTTCTTGTATGTCTTTCCGGGTGGATTTTGTAATTGATTTTAAATTAACTTCCCAATGAGCGAGAAACTTGAAATTTGGACTGTAGTTCAGAAGTGGGTTACAATGCATGAAAATGGTTATAAAAACATAGTACATAAAAAATCTTTTTCTTAGGAAAAATATTAACAATACAAATGGGAGTAAATACGTGCCCAAATCACAAAACACATGAAAGCATGCAATAAATTTCAATTTATCTTAAAAACTTAGTAAATTTTGAATTTAAAATATTTATAACTCTAATGATTTTTGCCCGGATATAATATAAAAGGTGGTACTGCAGTCATCTTTATAAATATTTAATTGTTTTAACTGATTCTCCTTTCCATTGTCATAATCGCGTCTGTTAAACGGATTCATTCTAATTTTTTTAAAAATTAGAGTATAATTTTCTTTTTTTAAAAATGTATGTTTTTTAAAAATAAATTTTAAAATAATTATCTTACTTTTAAAACAACAATGCACTAGATATGTCTTTGCGAATATTTATAAGGCCTTTTTTTGTGAGGGAAACTGTTTTCCATTTCCTTACGTAAATTGATTTAATTGATCATTTCATAACCCAGTCAGGGATACTATTCCCTGACTGGGCTTAAGAAACATTTATTGTACCAACTGTCTTCCAAAGCAAACAATTTTATTAGAGCAAAATACATTAGTGAAATATATTATAAAAAGTTCATATTTTATTATTTTTAGCCCATGTTTGGTAAAATTCTGATCAACAGCCTTAAAATGATATAAGCATTCCTTTTTCTCGTGCTTTAAAAAGTTTTTTTAATTAATTATTTAAGGCATAGGTTCTCAACCTTTTTTGAACTGGCGTCCCCTTTTCTAGTAAATGTTTTGATACCGCCCCCTTTTCAGGTAAATATTTCGATACCACCCCCTTTTCTAGTGAATATTTCGATATCAGTTCTTCCCATTCTAGAGAAATTCTGGAGAACTAGAGTGTACATAATACATGGTGAAAACAAGAGTTAAGTTTAAAAAAATATGCTATTGCTAATAGAATATATTTTTTAATTTAATTTTTTTCTAAAACCAAAATTTTTTTTTACTTGCGAATTTGAAATAGCTTTTGCCACAAATATATTTAAATGTGTAATATTATATATTTTAGTTATAGATAGGATAGTGTTAGAATTGAAAGGCTACTGAATTTCTTCATTTAAAAGAGTGGAGTAAAAGTTTTAGCTTTCCTGTTATAAAGACAGACAGGGGTTTTGATGATACGAAAGTAATTCATAAAAAACTATTGCTTTCAAAGTAAATATAAATTGACAGTTTCGGCCTTTAAAGAATCACATGTTAATTCCTGGTTAAACTATTTAATTATGTTTCTTAATATATGTATGAAATGTAGTGGATGAAGCATTTTCCAACTGCTCACAGACAAAGACAACACGTACACTGCAGAAATTAAAATTTACTATATCATTCACTTTAATGTAGGTCTGAATGTAATGTAATCCTTAAGTTTTTCATCCACTTCCCGAACTATCGAAATATGTGAATTTTCGTACATGTGATATAGAAATGATTTAAATACATACAATCAACACAAAGTAAACAGTATTAAAGTTTATTTTTGTTAGTACATAATCAGTGTGTTTTTGTCTTTTTTAGACTATATTTGGTCAATATGCTCTCCGTACCACCTCAACTCCCCCTAATTTTCTCTGAGTCTTTTACTGCCTCCTGAAATCCTCAAAAACCCACAAGGAGGCGTTATCGCCTACGTTGAGAACCTTTGATTTAAGGCTTTTGTTTATTTGCCATTTCGTATCAGTTGGTATATGAAAAAGTTAATTCTATAAATTTATACATTTCTCAAATCTAAGCTACGGCGTTATTTGAATGAAATAAATGCATCCAAAAAAGCACCAAAAAGAATTTATGAAAAATTATATATTTTTTTCATTTTTTACATTTAAATAAGATAGTATATATATAAAAATAGTACAAATTACAAGGACTTACATAAACTTTACAAATTCCAAGATAGCTGAGGAAGACGATAATTTTAAATTTATTCCATCAAGTGCCAAATTATTATGTATCATGGCTGGATCCAATTATTTTTATTTATTCTTTCTAATATAAGATAAAGCGCCAAAACATTTTTCCCTTAAAATTGGCTATAATAATAGTTATATGGGGAAAATATAATCATGATACTTTAAGTTTGTGAGTAACAGAAAAAGAATAAATATTATTTTGATATTTCTTCTGAACTCCCTCTTTCTCTCTCTCTCTCTCTATAATATTTACTGTACAAGAATATCACTATTCAAAGCAATATAAAAGTGTCATATATGAAACATGTAATATCTTATACAACATCTGTTCCGATGAAACATAAATATTTTCGTATAAACGTAAATATTTTATTAAGCAATTGACTAAAATTTTTATCACTATAAGATTGTATTCAATTTTTAAAAATTCTATTTCTATAGCAGCTCTCTTTCGTTTCAAATATTTCGGTTTAAACTAGATATAAGCTTAAGAACATTTTTCTATTCTTATTTTTTGTTAAACTTTATGTGTTAGTAATAAATCTCAGACTGTAGGTCATATAAAAAAAAGATCCATTTCGGGTTATGATTGCATATGACAAAAGCTCGAAAAATGGCTTTTTATTTAGTTTTATTATTTACGCAATCGCTGAAGTTCTTGGTTTGAAAATTTATATCTCTGGTTCTAATGGAAACTATTGTACGTATTTGAAAATTTCGGAATACGTTGTGCTGGTTTTATTCGTATTTTTCTTGAAGTATTTACTATTGCATGAGCTTGCAGTTTTATGATGCTATTCTTTTCTTACATATAATTTTTCTTTTCGGGCATTATTTTAAGATTTATTTATATTTCTCTTTTTTTCTTTTTTCACACTAAAAGAAATGTCAGATAACGATTGTATACAAGAAATCACAAATATCTTAATAATAGAAAAAATTTATTAAGTTTACAAAAAATTGCATGAACCGATAAAGTAAACAAATGTACTTGCCACATAAATAATAGAACTAAAAGAAAATCTTTAGGTTAGTGCAGTGCTTCTCAGACTTTCATTGCTTGCGACCCAATACTAAATCATAATTTTCATCGCGCCCCCCTTAATAACAATAACAATGTATTGAATTCAATACTATAGTTTTAATTAAATCTACAATACGACTTTAAATTCTTAAGTGCTCCAGGCATTTATAAACACCTCGTTCACTCAAAGCGTTCACTGCCTTGGACATATAAATACGTCCTTTCGAAGTACGATCTTTTCTGTGCACAGCTATCCATAAAATTATTTCGAAGGCTTTAGAATGCAATAAAAGGAAGTTGGCAGTGTTTGCGAAGAATTTATTTTTTTTCAGAAGATTTGCTTATTTATCCCCCCCCCCCGGCCCAATACATCACATACGAGCACCTGCGTGGAAAATAGTGGCATTGGGAAGCAAATCACATAACTTTTTATCTCAGTTAAGAGATTAATTATAAAATATACAAGTAACTAAGATAAGTATTAATTTTTGAATATAATTTTATACACACATGACAAGCTCATGGAGTCACTGTTAATTATTAAACTTGTTTTAATCGTATTGTTAAATTAATTAGGAAATACATTGTGCAGTAGTGATGCATTTATAAGTTTATTATATCAGAATAAATGTGTACTGTATTTTTTATTATATAAGAATGTATTCTGTTTACTTTCAGTAAATTAATAATTTTTTTAAAGAATCTTTTGCTTACGATTTTTCAATGTGCTCGCGCCCCGCAGTTTGAGAAACGCTGGGTTGGTGCATATGAAATAGCTGATTTTCTTTACATGTGAAAATTTGTCTCTCTATTTTCGTGATGATTGTGTTTTTGGCAAAACAAAAGCTTAATGAAAGCTGTACCAGAGCATAAAACATAACGAATTACCAGAGTCACATTTCAACAAAGAAGATTTTCTCAAAAATATTCAATTTTGTTTTTGGTTTTGAATTTCATAAAAATAGGAATTCGACTAATGTTTGTGTATTTTTTTATTACAAACTCGGTAATAATGATGTAAAATCTGCTCACAATATAAGCCAGGTATTTGGGGAGAATACTGCTACCGATTGAAAAGGGCAGCGTTGGTTTCAAAAACTTCGGTCTGGTATTAGTTCCCAACAAAATGAACCACTTAGCCACTCTTCGTTAAAGCTAATAAAACTAAAGAAATAAATCAAATTTCAACCAAGTTAGTTCCAATTCCAATCAAATAATGCACATTTTCACAGAAGAAATTTTTGTTGCGTCATAATTTGTGCCAGCTAAAAGATAAGAATTTTGATCTTTTCATTCAATGAAAGACACGATAAAAAAATATTCTGTAATCCTTAACGTACGATTGGGTAATAAATGCAAAACTAAATTTCATGAACTAATCTTTCCAATAATATCAAAATCCCAAAAAATTTTGATACTTAATCTTAATTTACATTAAGTGGCTTTTTTTATTTCTCATGACATAAATGTATCTTAATGAGTGTTTTAGAATCTGTACAAAACCCCACAAAAAAAACAGAAAGAGAATAATTAATTTTAATATCTTTTAATTTCCCCTACATGACAAATCTTTTTTACAAAATTTTATTCTGGAACCGCTTTTCAATTAATTTTAATTAAATGAAAAAAGTATCCTTTTCCTAATCTTTTTCTCTGGTTTTTCTTTTGGACTAAGAAAAGAAAATCGCTCACTCTTTCTTAATAAAGTCCCCCGAAAATACCAGATCGGTGAGCAATGCACGCAAAGCTATTTCATTTTTGTATCAGTAGTAGATTGTGCTATAGCGGCTAAAAAAGAAGAAGAAAAAGAACAAAGAACAAAAATCCTTCTTTTATGACTCTGTGGAAAATATTCCAGTATAAAGGATTTAGATTCTGCTTCGAAGCCATCTATCAATGTCGGGGGCTTTCCTGTCAGGGTATGTGACGTCATAGGAAGCAAACAAGCTTATTGGACGTCTTCTTCGATCCTCTGGAGAGCAGTCTCTTGTTAATAAAGTTCCATTTTTTTCTCTGCTTTTCTTTAATGATGCGAATAAATTTAGCTATTCACTGGTGGCAGCAGAACTTTCGCTTGTAAGCCTGGATAATAAGTTATTGTTCTTTGGAGTTCTGCTTGTTTTATTGCTGCATGTTTTAAGTGTAAAGTTTACAGATAGGTATGTTTGTATTGAAGTTGTTCTTTTATTTAAAAGAAAAATATTGTTCTAGGACAATATTTGAGGTCCCTTTTTTTCTCTGTTTCATGACCTGCAACCACTTCATTAAAAAGCTTGTTTTTCTTTACATGTAGGAAGTAAAAAACAACAAAAATTAACGATGAAGAAATGTTTCGGGATATTCATTAACTAATTCTTTTCTTATTGAAAACGTCTTGGAAATTTTTTGTTTCAATGTAATTATTTCAAGACTAATGTAAATAACGCAATAAAAAACTAAAGCATCTCATTCCATCCTTATTTTGTCAGTATGTTTCTAGATCTAGAATAAATTCAGTTGTAAATTAAATATCCCTCTCGATTTCGTTAAATTTTTTTCATGTTTATCTTAAGCTAAATTTTGTTTTATAAGGCTTCTCAAAAGCTAAGTTCTTGTAAATTATTTGGTTAAATAAAAAGAACTAGTTTGTTTGTAATCCCTCAAGGGCAAATATCAAGCTTCATTTTAAATTTCGAAGCAATTTCAGACTTTCAAAGATAAACTTTCTCCACATAAAGCATCCTAAGCCTTCAGAAAATAAAATTACACAAACGCGCGCGCGAGAGTGTGTGTCTGTGATCATGATCGAAGACAACCAATTTTTATCAATTTTTATTTGGCAATTTTTATGCCAAATTTCTCTTAAATTCGTGCAATATTTTTTTTAAGGATCTGGGAAGATATATTCCAAAACCTTCAGTGTAGTTTTAAAACACCAGTATATTTTCAACCCTATTTCTCTCTGTAAATGTTTTTAAGTATAATGCATTTAACAAGAAATTTCTATCTACGTACATATAATAATTGTACAAAATTAGGGGGAAATACATAACAAGATGCTTTCTAAACAAAAATACAGCCAGAAATTGTGAAATATATGAATTTATTTATTTAAATATAGTAATCGTGTTCATGGTGGTATATTCCATTCATTTTATTTCAAGGACAGTTTGTAATATATTGTTGAGTATTTGAGTGAGTCGACGTATACCAATTAATTGAATAATATCAAATTTATTAATGGACGAGGACTAACAAATGACTTAAGGATAAACACAAAGAAATATTAAAACAGATTTTACATCAATGGAAAAAGCGCACTCGTGAAAACAAGCTTTACAGCACTTCAGAAACGGCTTTCTAGAGCAGTTCCACTTGCAGGAAATCAGACAGATAAAGTCCCACTGTCTTATCGCTGTCAACGCACAAGCACATTTTGAGATCCCGACAGGCTCACTTTTGAACTCCATCTGCCTTTATATCGCATCATGGAAATTTAAGGAAGGATCGATTCCAAAGTCTTTTCGTTGGTTCGTTAGCGGTATAATTTGTCGCAAATCTGGTTTCCCGCTCACATCTTCTAGGTTGTCATATTCATATTCGAGTTAATGCTGGAAAGAGTACTTTTTCTGTAAAACTCTTTTTCCCACTAGCAGTCTAAGATTGCAAGGAAAACAACTGGTGTAAAAAGTTTCAATATCATGACGTTTAATGAATATGCATACATTTCTTACTAAAAATTATGCTTCATGTTACTAAAATAAATTTACGAGACACATATTCTTGCTTGCACACTCTTTGACGTTTATACTACAAGAGAGTATTTTTCAAAGAGAAAAAGCTGCATTAATTTATTTATAACTCTACCATTTAATTAACACTTAATGATACCATTTAATTCGACAAATTCTTAAAGATTTATCAATTTTCAAACGGTTATAATGTTTATTTGAAAATTCTTTAGTTCTAGTGTGAAATTTGAGCACAATTGCAAAAAAAGAAACACTTCAATTATAATTCCACAATTTTTATTGCAACTAAATACAACCGATTTCCTCTAACTAAATTAAGATGCTTATGAATTAACATAGTTATATATATCCTAAAATCATTCTTTCTCCCATCTCGATTTGTTGCCAAGAAAGTAGCGAGTAGTTTAAATAAGACATGTTTCGAATAGCTCGAATTTGATCATTAATTCCAGAGATATTCGAGAAAAACTGTTAGGCTACCACGTACTGAAATTTAAGAACTTTAAATGTGTGTTAACATTAATTAATTCCATGATATTATAATTCAGTTCATCTTCAAGTTATTAACAGAGATATCAATTGTTGCATTTGATGAGAATTACTAATTGAAGTTTATGGATGCACTTACATGTACACTGGTGTCCAAAAGTTAAGCATAAATTGTAAAATATGAAAAACATGGAGTAAGTATTCGTAAAATTATTCCAAACTTCTTGCGGATATTAACTGGGGGAAGAAGAAACATTGGATTTATGCAAAACTTTTCAGTCGACCGTGTCCTGCGCAAAACACAGGCGCATGTCGAAACGCGGATTAACCGATTCACGCAGCATAGGCAGTTCAGACAAGTTTCGTGCAACTGCTGTGCGAAGGAACGTTGTTAACCATCAAACAAGGTGAATGATGGCACAAAGACGCCAATTGGACATGTTTACGAAAGGAAGAATCGTTGGAATGCTGGAATCCTCACGATCACAAACCGAAGTGTCTCGATTCTGAACGTGGACCAGTCTGTGATCTCAAGACTGTGAGAGAGGTTTCAAAGAACGGGAGATGTTACCCGACAACCAGTATCAGGTCGACCAAGAGTCATAACCCCTTCGCCAAGACCGATATCTGGTAATAATGCGCGACGTCAGAGGGGCAGTACTGCCAGAGCACTGGGTTCGGCGCTCACAGTCGTCACAGGAATACGAATTTCGAGACAAACTGTTTACAGGAGACTCAATCATGCTGGCCTGTATGCCAGAAGACCAGCAGTTTGCATTATCCTCACGTCTGCGCATAAACGCGCTCGTTTGAACTGGAGTTTAAAACATCAACATTGGAGTGTGGAGAGTGGGTCAATGTGATGTTCAGTGACGAGTCCCGGTTTAGTCTGAGTAGTGATTCTCGGCGGGTAACGATATGGAGAGAACGTGGAACACGTTTGAACCAAGAAACATAACGGAAAAACATCATTTTCCATCAAGAGGAGTAATGGTATGGGTAGGCATCATGATGGACGGCCGCACAGACTTCCATCTCTTTGACACGGGGTCTTTGACTGCTCACAGATACAGATATGAAGTTCTTGAGCCTTATGTTCGCTTGTTTCGAAGTTGCTGTAGGTCCCGACTTCATATTCATGGATGATAGTGCGCCATGTCACAGAGCGGTGATGACTGATGACATCCTTGAAACGGAAAACATTCAGCGCATGTCGTGGCCTGCGAACTCCCCCGATTTAAATCATATCGAGCATGTATGGGATATGCTCGGGAGACAAATTGCAGCCTTTTCGCACCCACCAAGCTCCGTTACAGAACTGAAGAGAGCTTTCCAAGAAGCTTGGAACCGTTTGAGCCCACAACTCATTCATCATCTCATAGCAAGTATGGCAAATCGCTGTGCAGCGTGCCTGGCTGTCAGAGGTGACCACACGCCTTATTAAACTGCATGATCAGTATTTTATTTAATGTTTTCCTTCATTTTTTCTTTAAAGTGTGAATCCTTGCTATGTTCAGTTTTCTTTCAAACTGCTACTTTGGATAATAAAATTATATATTATCATTCTTTTGATTTGCTTCCTTATTTTGTAACCATTTTACACTCGCATATCGTGTTTCCCGCCATTCTGATTTACTGTTCCTTCTTTATTCACATAATTATCAATTATGCTTAACTTTTGGACACCAGTGTATGTGTTGTGAATTGGTTGTCTTTTCAGTTTTCAAATATCAGTCCTTAATTTTCGATTTAAACATTTATTATGACTACACATAACACACAAACAATTAAATATAAATTAAAAACTACTGTTTTGTGGGCAGGCACACCCACCGATTTCGGGGGTCCGTTATCGGCCAAAGTTGTTTACAGACTGACTGAATCCCCCATCGGTTAGTGAAGGTTCACACATATTTCCCTTTAGGGATTACTGAGAAGCAATCCGCGACAGTATGTGTTTGTGCACAATTTTATCGCCTTAAAATTTTACTTTGAATATAAATAAAATTCAAATAGACTCCATGTTTAGAAAATTTATATAAGCTCTTATGATGCGTTAACGTTTTTACTGTTTCAAGTAATGATTCGCCAAGTTAAAAAAAATGCACCATAAAATGGGTTCTTCTTCAAAGCAATATTTACTTCCAGCTCAGAAGGTTATTTAACTAATATTCGAACATTTTAATAATTTTAAGCCTTAAGATGCATTTCCTAGATTGACCAATACAGAGCTTTCTTAAAAAACTTACCTCAATATTGTGAGGCTTATATTCCTTCGCAGAATATTATTTTCATTAAACTAGTAATTTTTATCAGTGTTTTAATAAACTGGAAAAACCCTTAGATAAAAGTGTTTAAAAAAGGCACGAAAATGAAACTGAATTCTTTTTTATGACACTTTTAATAAATTTAAAATATTTAAAAGTAAAACAAAACAAAAATTAAAATACCTAAACTTAATTTGAAGTTATAATTGTTATCAACTGATTTCATATCAAATTAAAGTTAGATACTGTAAATGAAAAAACCCTTATTATTTGTAAATTGCAATTGTATTTTCATTATATATGTCTTTTTTACGAGCATTTCAAATAACTATATTCTTTCTCATCAGATTCAAATTATAGTTTAGAAAATAATGTTTTTAACTATATCACAGTGGTTTTAAGCATAATATTTTTTACAAAAATAATTTAGTGCTTGGAGAATAATATTTCTTCAGATACTTTTATATTTAAAGTATCCGAACACGTTGAAAATGACCAAACTCAGTCAAGGCAGATATTTTTGTTTTTTATTTTATTGAATAGAGCTATCTTTGCTCTTCACAAAACATACTTTGTTTTGTTTCTACGCTACTTAAAGGCCAAGTTACAATCAATTTTATAAAGTTAGAAAAACCGGAAGTGGGTTTTTGATCTACCAGAAGTGGGCATTTATAAATTGCTCAAAATCTATCATGGCGAGTCTGATAACTCAAAATGTTACGAATGTATTTCTGTAAAACTTTTTAAACCTGATATTTACGTTATTTCTAGAGAATGTACTAAAATATTTCTTATTGCATGAATACTTTTTGAGTTATGGCTTGTTATTTAAATAATGGTCTCATAAAAAAATGTAACATTTCTTATAATGTTTACTCAATCAGCTCTAAAATTTTCAAATTTTAATAAAAAATTATAATTTTAGTACATTTCCTAGATAAATGCATCTAATTTGTTTTAGTAATACTTTTATTAATATATGTTTATTACTTTTTTCTGTAACTGCTTTGAAGTTTTTCAAAAATATTGCTGAAATTTCACTTATAATTGTGATTTGTGTAAAATTCAGGTAATTTATTTTAAATTTTGATAGTTAAATACTAATATTTATTGGTATTGAGTCCTAAAAGAGCATTTATAATGTTTTAGTATGCTATTTTGTTAAAAAGTACTCCGAACGTGTTCGGATACCTTAAATATCATGGAAAGTGACGAGGCTTTTTTTTTCCAGTGCTGGGCTCTGACTTTTGCTCCGGCTACACAGATATCTTTGGCAAATGGAACACGGGCTTCGACTGTCCACGGATGGGCAACGGTGAAACTGTTTATTGCTGTGGCACTGTTACCTATAAGTACTGTTGCACCCGTCGAGATCACCACTCTGGATCTTCCATCAGGTAAGTATTTTGCAAATAAATCTTTAGTAAAAATAAGATTTGAATATGGCCCCTTAAAGCTCTATAGGTGTATCAAACAGTAATAATAGAAGGAAATTTGCATTTGAAAGGGGTAATTTTAAAGTTCTGGAATCCTTTTGGGGAATTTAAGGGGACACAGTACGATTCAATTGACAAAAATCTGTCGAATATATAACTTTTTAGCCTAAAATATTTTTTATATTCTTTTCTACAAACTCACAAAATTTGAAAGCTCTAAGTTTAAAAAAAACGCAGAGTTGTGATAACTTTTACGCTTGTTTTTATTCACATCCCAATGGTAAATCAAAACTTTAAACTGACTTATCTCGGAAAGATAAAATAACTAGTTTGTCTTCATTTAAGATTCTAAGGCTTTTTCTCTATTGTGTCTAATACTTGGAAATTTTTTTCACTTATTGCTAATAGTACATGGAATACAATTTGGTATGCATTTTTCGATCAAAGCAATACTAATTTTTTTTTAAATAATTGAATTTATAATTTGCACATTTTTTAAGGAATTTTCAATCAGCATTCATAAAAAGAAGTATTGTACGAATACCAATCATGTTATCGCAAAACCAATACCAACTTTTGTTTTATACATAGTTTGATGTACTCGTAAATCAAAACTCATATATATACGTTAATTTTTGTAGGAGAAGAAGCATTGTAAAATCATTTCATATGTTTCAAGTTTTTTCCTTAAAAAATTGAATGGTTTAGGTTTTTATGAAACTTTGAGCACAAAACCTGTTTTACATCATACTTACACATAGGAGGCAACCAAAAAAATTATGAAAATCATTAAATTAAAAAAAATTTGTGTAAATCGTACCATGTATTCTTAAGAACAAAAATATTCATAGAAAAGCATAAGCAAAAGCATAAAGTTAAAAAACATTCAGTTTGAAAACGACTGCTATTTATCAGTTCAATTTCAACGACTGAAATGTCTAAAAACTTTAAGTGAAGGATTCTTTTCGTAAGATTATTCTTATTTCAACTTTTTTGGCTACATTTTTGGATACTTTTCCATTTTTGCTGGCGTAAATTATTTATTGGTGAAAACACACAGTATACACATAAAAAAAATGTTATAAATGTTAGTTCCGAATAGTTTTTATCTACTTTGTGATGTATTATAAAAAAGACGTTTGTGATAAGAAAAGACCGCTACTTGTTTTGAAAATGTAGTGGTAAAAGGTTACCAGAAGGAATATTCCGTTTGGTGTCGTTTTGTATCATTTGTGACGACTTTACCACATGAGCCAGCGAAATGGAAAAGTACCCATTTTTGTTAAACAGGTAATTTGTAATGAAAACATTTTGTATTTAGTTAAAATACATGAGAAAATGCAAATGTTTTTATCTTTCTTTAATTAAGTAGTATTTAAATTTTCTTCGTGTGATTTCTAATGGTTGTTTATGTGAAATTCAACTTTGTGCTCTCTGTCCATGTCTTCAGCAAAAAAAAAAAGGATTGTTTAACCCAAAAATAAGAAAATAGTTTAGAAACAAATTATAAATAAATTATGTATACGTTATCGGAATAAGAATATGTTTGCATTATTTATTCTTTTTAAAAGTTATATTATTTAATTACAAGTAAAAGCAACCCTTAAGAGATTTATTTACTTAATGAAAATGGTAGGTTATATATATATAAGTTATTTCCTGGCATCGTGCCAACTTAAGGAACGCAATGTAACGATTGTAATAAAACGAATTATTTTCTAAATGTCTAATTCTAAACTTGCGAAAGAGTTTAATACAACATCACCATCTTGATTAACTGAATAGCGCATTTCGAGGTGTTATCAAGCGCTGCTATTACCCTGGGAATCTAGCACTGAGCAATTCACGTAGAAACAATTACCCGATTCTCCCAAATTGCTAACGGGTTAATTCCCATCTTCATTATTTCTGCGTGGAAGTTTAATTCGTATTTGCATCGCGTACAGCATATCCCATACTGGTCGGCATTACCAGCGAATCCCAAGCGAAACGCATCGTGATAATCCATGTTATAAATTCAGTTTTAACGAACTACCGAGTCCACTGATCTGACCGAGCGGAATAGCAACGCTAATTCCATTTCACTTCATTTCGTCTAGCTGTTTAAAATCGTCTGCTACCAAGTTAACTCCGAGCGGCAAGTCGAAGTAGCAAGCAAACAAAGTGCGGGAAAGAAAAATATAAACCTTTCTTTCTTTCTTCTTTTTTTTAAAAAAAAAAATAAAAAAGGGAGATTTATTTTTATTCATTTTTATTTTTGTTTTTTTATTGCTCTGAAAAGAAGCGAAATGGTTTGAAAGGCAAAGAATGTTTATTTAAGCCCGGCTCGCACTTTCCCAAAGTGGCACGTTCGCTGGTGAAATTGAAATGCCGATGTTTTTCTAAGAGGCGGGGGCCTATGTCCCATTAAGTTGTATTAAGATTCGAAACGATTAAAATCCAGGGTGATTCACGTCACTTGGGTTTTGTGGGGGCAATCCCAAATTTAATTAAGTTTCGAATCACCCACTTTTGAAGATATAAACTGAAAACTTGAGTTAAGAAGAAAGATCGGAATAGCTTCAGCCTTTCTTTTTAAATTCAGTATTTCTTCGCATGCCACTTCCTGCTCTAATTTTTTTAGCGATTTTGACTGTGCACGTACGTATTATTTTATTTGTCGCGGACACTTTTGATATATTAATATTTTCTGACAGTACTATAGCACGTTTTGCACGGTAGGATGAAATGGTACAAACATATCTGTGTTAAGTTGTAGAAAAAATAAATTTTCTTTAGATTAAGATATATTACATTCTACAAATCCTGAAATCCATACAATGTTGTTGGTTTAGTTCAGTCATATTTTAAGAGAAAATGTTTCGAAAAAACTATGTTTTAATATTTTGTTTTTTAAGAAATATTTTCTGTTCTTCGAAAGTTTATTTTTTTTATTTCAGAAAGTGAAGTGAAGTTACAAAATTTTCAATATAAGATAATCAATCATAAAATCAAAATTATCAGTTATTATGCTAAGTTTTTATAAAATAAATTGCTAAAAACTCAATTATGAGAAAAAAAAGGGTTTTTCCTTTCAGTATAATGAACAGTTGTACAAGATTTTTTTCTTAGAAAAGGCATTTAAGTCCAAAAAAAAACTTTAAAAATATTATTCATTGTTATCTTGCAATATAAATATAAATTGCTTTTAGAATTGTATCAAAACTTTATTTCTTTGTAAAATAAAAAGAACAATATAAAACAAACAACAAAATTTCACCTATTAAATAACTTCTAAGCGGAAAAAAAAAGTAAGAACATATGCAATAATGCTAGAATTTTGCAATTTAAAAAAAAAGAATAAAGTTTTTTGTTTTTAGTTCCCAAATGTCCCAATTTCTTGTTGTCTATTCGAGTCACAACATCAAAAACCGTGTGAAAGGAGAAAAAATGCTTATTCGAAATAAGAATAATCTTTTAATAAACTTTTTTTTAAAAATTTGTATTCAATTTTCGGAATGAGATGAGAATTTTTTTTGATTACTTACTTTTTTTAATTTCTACTATTTGTTCACACTTTTCCTATGTATAGATATTTATTTGTTTATATGTATATCTTGTTCAAATTTTCATTCGTTAATAAAATACTTTTTATTCATCGACTCAAGTTTACAAATACATTTTTAACCTTGTAGTGGAGGACACTTGATGTTAATACAGATTTCTCCAATTTTAATTCATTAATTAAGTTTTATTTTTTAATTTTAAACTTATTCTACGTTATTTCTGACGAAGTTACAACTAGCTGCAACAGATGACACCACCAAATTAGGAATTGGAAAAGTTAAGTCTTATTTAAAGAATAGTTTTTAAAAAAATAGCATAGACTACCTAAAATTTAAAAAAATAAAGGAAAAGAATTATAAAATTTATATATAAAATGGTTGTCTATTACAAAATTAAGTTTTTAATGTTCCCAATGTTTATTTCATAATTAGTTGGCATTAACAAATGAAATAAATTAAGCAATTATTTCGCCCATTAGTAGAATTTTACTGTCCTCAGTTTCAATAAAGTAATAAAAAATATGGAATTCAATTAAAACTATTTAAAAGTGCAGTGATTCACTTATTTTCAAAAACATTTTTGCTGTGTGAACAGTCTAATTTTTTATTAATATATTACGTTTTTTATATTATTCTCAGATGAGGTTTTTATCGGAAATCTTCGTGAATGAAAAAAGGAATGCGAATCACACATGAGCGAATTGAGTGTATTCTATTAAAAACGCGATGTTTATCAATCATGCTCTCGACCAATCATAAATAAAAGAATGACAACGATGTAAAAACACAGATTTGTATTTGATTTCTCATCCAAATCGACAGCCATGGCTATTTTTACCAGTTTTTTTAATGCATAAGATCATACTGGAATTTTTCTGTTGAACTATTGGCAAATGTGTAGAATAAGTGTCGAAATTGATTTTTTTTATTTAGTTCGAAAAAACCAAAAGTGGAGAATATTTTCTTCAGCTGGAAGTTCGCAGTAGATTAGTTGCAATCTAATTTTGCTCTATATTTACAAAATTTCAAAGAAATATGTACTTAAAATAAACAATATTTATTTTTTTTTAAAAAGTTATTTTACGTATTAGTTTAAAATATTTATTTCTGATTACCTTTAACTGATAGAACCATCGATTGAAAAGTGAAAATGCATTGCAATCGCATTGGGGTAGTAACAAAAGAGAACTGAAAATGCCTGCCTGGTAGTTACATGCAGACTACACACCAAAACAAGTAATATAAAGGAAAAATTAAGTCAAATCCTACTTAGATCAACAAAAAAACTTTATTTTAGTTACTTTTTATTAAAAAAAAGTTACAATTAATATAAATATGTTTATACATATGACAGAATCACAAAATTAAGTGACACAACAGAAAGAGATTTTCCTTGCAATTTTCCATTCTCCTTTCTATAAATGTTGTTGGACTATCTTTTTTTGTTTTTTACTTTTTTTCATTAATTAAATTTAATTATTCTATTAAAATAGTATAGTAAAAAAGAAATTGCATTCTCAGAAATTAGGCCATCCCAGGTGGGATTCGAACCCAAGACCTTTGGATTAGAAGTCCAACGTACTATCTATTCCGCTACAGGGATACAACAAACGATTTTCCTTTCTATATGTGCTGTTGGACTGTTATTTTTGTTTGTTATTTTCTTTTCATTTTTTAATTTAATTAATGAATTAATATTTGAAAAACTGAATTAACATCAAGTGCTATCCACTACAAGTTTTAAAAAATGTATTTGAACTTGAATGGATGAATAGAAAGTATTTTATTAACGATTAAAAATTTGAACAAGATATATATATATATATATATGAAACGAGTAAACTAATTGAAAGAAATGAATAAATGCATATTTTGTTTTAAATTTTAGCTCAGGATTAAATATCAGCACATTGTTCGCGAACAGATAAAGGAACAAAGATAAATACATAGAAATAAAAGAATTTCTTCTCAGTAAAATTTTATTTTTTTTTAAATACCGAATGTTGCCTGCTCCTACGCTATAGTTACAAACGATGAAGTCTTTATCTATCACTGGTGACCACTGAGGTTTTCAGCTACTTCATGGCCCCTTTTAACACTGATAGCCAATGTCAACAAAATATATTTTAATAAAGAAACTATATAATCCATCCATGTCAAGCTTATAGACTAAAGTCGAAAAAGCCTTATGGATAATACGATTTGACTATTGTCTGTGATCTTGCAATTTTTAATCATATCAGGAAAACACTGATAAATTGATTTCTTACTGTAATTCATTTTTAAATGTAGTTCAAATTCTAATTGATTTCATGTATAATAACCCTTTTCATTCTCGTCTAATCATCTAACTAACTAAATACTAATTACTCATAAAAACACTGCCTTTCTGAATGAATATCAAAACATCTTTAATATGTAGAAATTATTTTTTTATTGGGAGTTCTAGTGGGATCTCTCCACAATTGCATATTTCATTGTACGAAGATAATTTAAAAGATTCTAATTCATCATTACTTAGATAATAAATAACAGCTGAATTATGTGTAATATCCAGATACCTAATCACTAAAAGAGTAGTTTCATGGTGTAACTCGTGACGGTTCTGCTTATAAACTGAAATGAATATAGTGTTTTAATTCTAAAAACTATACTTCAAATGGTTTGTATCAGTAGTATAAAGTTTTCCCTTCGGTATGTAACGGGGCAATCCACGTTTACATAACAATCCTCTTGAGGAATTTCTGTCTTTAAATATTTTTATTTTTAAAACTTCCTCCCGAAGAAGAAGACACGATACATGCAAATTATGTAGTGTATTTAAGTATAGGTTTTCGGTTCGTAGAGAGGACGTTTAGACTGCAGTGATTGATTAGTGTGAAGCTAGGCTAGAGAAAAAATCGTTACTTAATTGATATATTATTAAAATTGAACATTTAATTAACTAGACGTTAAATTTGGATTAGATCAAATTGAATTAAGCGTATTGCCTAAGCGTAAGTGATCCAATTTATTAATTCTCCTAGTGTCTCGTCTACCCCACAATTGATTCACATATTTAGTAATTGGTTCATTTTTAAGTTTGAATTGTTGAATTTGTGTCTTCGTTGGGTAATTTTTAATAAACAAAGTTTATTTTGACTAATGGCTAATATTCCTTCCGATCCTCTCACACTAAGGGCCAACCCTTACAACAATAATAAAAAAGTATACTGATTGAAGTCAATTTCAATTAAATATTATATAATTAGCTTATATTATAAAAATGCAAACAAAACTCATGAAAAACAAAAATGTTACACGTTTATACTACTTCTACAAAAGTTTTCTTCAGTCCTTTAAGCAATTTTTCAGAAAAAGAATTTTAAACTTCATAAGGATGTGTGTCTTCACTTTTGAAGGAATCCACTTATTGTATATTTGGTCATATAAATTGGCAAATTTAAAAGTTTCGTCAACGTCACTTGACCGAGGTTCAAGGTTCAAAATTACGAGATTCATTGCCAATTGCCCACGGGTTTCTTTGAAACACGTCATTGATTTTAAAAAAATTAAAAGCAAATTCAAATGTTTCATTTTGTTTAAAAATTCTTAATCTTTTTTTTTTTTCCATTTAGAAATGTAATATTTTTCCTAATACATTTTATAGTATCTAACGATTATTCTGATTAAAATATATCGTTTTTTTAAATATTTTGCTTATTAATTGTTTTATGCACACGAAATTGCATAAGGGGTCTCAGGGGTGTTAACTTTTTCTGGAGGGCTGAAAATATAAACAATATTCAAATATGAAATATTGAAATATTATATCTCATTGAAACTAAAATGAAATAATTCGAATTTTTTACACATTATTTATAAGAGAATGGGGCTTCAGAAATGTGTAAAATGTTTGAAATATAATCATAATTTTCAAAATTATAAGCATATGAAAATAAGAAATATTAATTAAGTTTTACGGAACGCATGCTATTTTCAAAAGTATTAGCTTTAATTACTAGCAATAAGTTGATTTATAAAGTTAAATGTATCCTTATTACATCGTAGTAAAGTTAAATAAATAGAATAATAAATTATATTTTTTTAAAAATAAAAAAAAATCATATTTTCAAAAAAAAATTTAAAAATTTCAATATTTTTCAAATATTTTGAAATACAAAAGATATATTATTCTTAATTTTCTTGGGCTTAAGGAGTATGATACATTTTATAATTCTATAAAGTTTTATGCATCAAAGGTTACTATTTTAGAAAATAGCGTGCGCGACGCAAAAATTACTTAATATTTATTACAAAAGTTTTTCTTATTTGCATATGCTTATGACTTTTAAAATTATGATTACATTTCAAACATTTTGTACTTTTTTGAAACCATAATCCTTTGTAAATAACATGTAAAAGATTCGAATTATATAATTTAAATTTAAAAGAAGTATACCTGTTTGAAAATTGTTTACATTTTCACCCCTCGAGACAAAATTAACACCCCTGAGACCCCATAAGAAAACAAAGCAAATCGTTTTATTGGCAAGATCAATAAATAAGATTAAATTATAATACATATTATTTATTATAAGTTTATCAAATCATTGTTTTTAATCAAACTTCTGAACATTCAGAAAGCTCATTTTATTCCATTCAGAGCAAATGTCTCTCCAGCATTTTGGAAACCTTCCCTTCAATATGTTGTAAGCAAATCGTAATGGATCACTTTTTTGTAAGACATTTACTAAGCTTAACATCTAATCTGCGTAATAAGTTCGAACCAAATGCCCGAGTAATTCGAATCAGGAGCTTAAGAACAAAATAGAAAATCGATGCTTTTGTCCTTCATTATAGAATTAATTTAGAATTTTCTTTCTTGACGTTCTGTAAATTGTTTTAAGCAAATGAAAATATATTACAGCTATTATAATTTCACTTATAAACTTACGCACGGATATTTTTTTCCGTATCTAATCCATCCTTTTTGTTAGCGGTATTTATAAAGTTTTATATTTATTAATTAAGCAGTTTTTCAATTTTCAATACATTTTGTAAAGTTTATTTAATAAAGGAATTATTTAATGAGTTTTTTTAATATTAATATTCCTTTTTTTATTCTATTCAACTATTAAGCGAGTAAAACAATTTTGCTATGAACATTACTTATAAATTTCTCAATATGCGTAAAAAAGCATGTTGCGTGTTCAATGTTTTCAACTGCGACTAAATAATTTTAAGCTGAAAAATGCGTGTTATCAGTTTCAAATTTACTGTTTGTTTATTTAAAATGTGTGTTGCAATTTTAGTTTATTAAATTAAATATTTCTAACTATCAAAGATTTTATTATAGAATTAAACTTAATTAATTTCATTAAATTTTGTAAATTGAGTCAACGAATTTTAGAATAAAAAAATAAAGTTGTTACAAAAAGCTGTTACTTTTAAAAAATTAATGTATTTAATTATTTAATATAACAATTATATTGGTACTGAATATATTTTGCTAGGTAGTTTAACAACAGAAGGGGCTCTTCAGAAGGAACTTAATACTTATTTGATCCTACAATTAGCCATATTCTATTGAAATCAACCACATTTAAGTTATCCGACAATGTTCGGAACCGTGATTTTGCAAAAGCACCCGACAGCACCTCTACAGAATCTCGACTAGGATTTTTGAAAAAATTTTCAGAAAGGAAGAAAAAAAAAATAGAACGATTTATAGTCGTTTCACTGAACCGTTATAATCACTGATTTTAAAATTCTTTCTTTTTAACCATTTATCCTACATTAGTTTTCTTTTAATTTTGAAGATGTAACATTAAATGGTAAAGTATTTGTTCTTGTAATTATTAAAAAATATTCTCGTTTATAAGTTTTAAACTTTTTGGACTATTAACTTTAACAATGTATTTTGTAACTACTAGAAACTTCTAGGATTCCAAATAATCACTGGCACAGGAAATGGAAACAGATATTAGAAACTTTGGCTTGTCGGAGAGTGATGTTTGAATTTCACAGTTGATGCCTCCAAGTAATCAATTAACTTGCGTCGTACCCCGTCATTTATCATGGGTATAAATTAAGTCCTAGATGCACTGAATGATTAATACTGAGCAATATTTCAAAGTGTACAGGATCTAGTTCAAAATAAATCCAATATCTAACCCTCTTCAATGAATTGGAATTAAAAGTATATAGTCCAGTCGTACTGTCTGGTGCAGGTTGGTTTGTCAAACATTTTTGGAATTAACAATATATATATATTGAGCTAAAAATTTACAAGGAAAGGCAAAGTGTTAATTCGATACAAACCCCTCAGTATTTCTATGTATTCATATGAGAATCTAACCGAAATCTTCCAAAAAAGTTGGATAATTCAGATTCTTGTTGGCGGGGTGTCTAAGGTTTTTTACGATCTATGGGTTAACTTTGAAAAATTAGACAACATAATTTAAAGAAAGAAACTTGTTGCAAACTAAATAATTTATTATGAGTTTTAGGGGAGTAGTTACAGGGGGAATATTTACAGAATGGAAATTAGAGCATGCTGTTATTGAAAAAATAGAAAAGTTAGATTATTCTTTCTAGAAGGACGTTAGAGATTAAATAAAACTCATTATGCGAGGGGATTGCGACTTACCGCCTGGTTATGGTGAACGGGCGCGAAAGCGCTGCTTCGTTGTCAAGTGTTAGTGGGCCTCTGTCGAAAAATAAAGTGCTTCGGCGTTTTATAAACACGCTAGATGGCGTTGATGGGGAATGCTGTTTTGACTAAAATTGCCGTCCTCTGCAAAGGGATATGATCTAACTTTTTACAAAGAAAGTTCCATGGGATATCCTACATTCATATCCTCCAACTCTGAGATTCTAAATATTATTGATTTCAAATCAATCATGGATGAATTTTAGAAAAAATCATTAAGAATATAAACTTGAGTTTTGTCGTTTTTCTTGGTTGACAGTTCCATTCCTGATGCTCTGTATGACCATCGTTCACCCATTCCATACAACACTGACAAATGGATGGTAGCTGCGCTTCTGTCGGACTATGTGGAGAGATACTACTATTCAACCATCTTGTAGTCTCTTGTCCAATCACATGTCCTCTCTCAAATTGTGGCAGTTGCTCATACAGTTCGCGAAACCGTCTAAGAAGCATTGGTAGTAGACGAGAGTAGACGGTGGTACTGAAGAAAGTTAAGTGTACTTTTATATCAGAGGTATGCAAATAGAATCAGTCAGAAAACCAAATAGACAGAAAATGTTCTCTATTTTTGGGTCGACTTATATTTGTGAGCGAAGTTTTTCTTGCAAGATCAACAAGATTAAATGTCGATGCTAGTTGTCTGACATTGTGATGAGAATATTGTAACAAGAAAACTCTCTCCTGATTTAAAAAAAAAATGTAGGAAAACATGATAGGTACATTTGTCTCATCAAACTGATTCTAAAATTAAATGTGCTTATACTGTTATACATATTAAATCAGCATAATACCGTAAAATCCAGCGTATAACGCGCACTATGCTTTCAAGCCGAACTTTTTAATTTTTAGGTATATTCGCCGAAAAACAAAGGTATCGCTCTCATTTTTTACAGAGAAATCTGAAATGTTAGTATACAATACTCATATGTTTTGAAGTCATTTATTCGAGGTATTATCGTAGACT
>BMAO01034074.1:0-68080 GCA_019973975.1 Trichonephila clavata
GCCAACCTTTTTGGGAAGCGTGCCACAATCTGATACAAAAAAGTTACGCGTGCCACTTCCAACTTTTCCACCAAACTAAAAAATATACAAAAGTACAAAAAATGTTACTTGTAAGCTTATTTACACGAAAAACATATTTTTAATTGCAAATTCTATATAGTGAAAATCTAAAAAAAATTTTTTTTAAAAATGGTATAACAAATAAAACAAAAGTAGAAACATATTGTATTGTTGATAAATTTTTACAGGATCAGTCAGTTAGCTTATGTAGAAAATAAATGTAAGCAACTTGAAAAGTTTAATTTTAAATTATTACTAAGCAATCACTACTTTCTTATAATGTGTCTTTTGAATTTGTATTTTTTTTACTAAATTCTCTATATTTGGATTGGTTCGTGAAGATGCTAAAAAAATTATGCGTTTTAGGTGCATATCAGTTAATTTTGAGCGATATTTTGATTTAATTACGTTCATAACAGAAAACATTTCTTCACAAACATATGTTGATCCAAACCTACAGCAATATCTGACCGCTAAATCATATAAATTTGGAAAATTGCTTGGTAGAGCAAATTTCCAAAATTCGAAGCAATTCGGATCATTTACGGTTAAAATAATTTCCTTATGTTTGCTTTTCAGATTAATATAGGGCTATAGGTCAATAATTCCAATTTGTAAATGAGATGGGTAGCAATTAATGTCTTGAAGATAAATCAAAAAAGGATTAGTGAAAAATCCAGTATTTTTTTATCATCTTTAAAATCCTCAAACCTGGCACTGAAAGAATCCTGCAAAATGGATATTAAATTTTTAAATCTATCATAGTTCGGATCATTACTAACTTTGGCAGATAGTTCCTGCATGAATGGAAAATTAGTTAATTTTTCTCTCCAAATCCAGACAAAAAAGCAAAAATTTGTTCACAAAAGAAAATACATGACCAACTAGGGTAGGAAAAATAAAATTTTTTCCCCTGTAATCTTAAATTTAAATTGTTTAAATTTTCCATTATATCGGTAAGAAAAGCTAAATCCCACAACCAATTTTCACTCATGTGGAGTGAGCATTCACTGGGCAGTTCATCGTTTCCTTCCAGATATTCTAAAACACATTCCCTCAAACTCCAAAATCTCGCAAGTGCGCACACTACAATGAAGAAGTAACTCGCCCTTTTCTTCCGTTTCTTCGGGAAAAAGCGTACGAAATCTTTGATTCAGTGCACGAGCTCATATTTTGTTGATACAGCGCACCATGGGGCCATCACCGAAAGACAAGTTTAAGTCCTTGGCACAAAGAGCTTCTTGATGAGTAATACAATGATACTTGAAAACTCTTTTCTTCCCAAATAATTTTCAAGCGATACAACAAAACCTTTTAATCTGCCAACCATGCAAGGCGCTCCATCTGTGTGCAAACAATGTCTAATTTTATCAATTCTACTTTGTTAACTTCAATGACATGTTTACGTTTCTTAAAAATATCTTAACCTGTAGTTAAAACTAGTTGGCAGAAATCAAAAAGTTCTTCCACAGTATCAAAATTATTGTTCGTGTAACGCACAAAGGTGCTTAACTGGGCATTGTCTGTGATATCACAGCTTTCATCCAAAGTTAACGAAAAATATTTGCAATTTCGTAGTCCAGAGACAATTTGCATTCCAACATCCTGGCCCATGTCATCTATACGATACATGACGGTATTTCTAGACACAGAGCTATTTTATCAAACATGTTTTTGACATTTGGATCACCGACATTTTGGGCGAAAATTAAAAGGTTACATTTTATCATCTCCTCTCCGTCGGAATATGGTTTGTTCTTGCGGGGTAACAACAAAGAAAGTTCAAAAGAAGCATTCACAGTGGTTTCCATTTCGTCATTTTTCTTCTGGAACAAAGATTGTTGACCTGCTAAAGATTTCTTTTTTATTGATAAATTCCATTCTCAAATTTGATCCAACAGGATATTTGCTGTTGAAATCACTATGCAGTTGTTTGAAATGACGGTCCAAGTTAAATTCTTTTGGAACTGCTATACAAATTCCACATATCAAACAAACAGGCTTGGAAGCATTTTGAAGCGTAAACAAGTATTGTTCTTCCAAGACAAATTTAAAATCACGTGCTGCAATATGCTCTTAAAAAAATTTTTTTTAAGCAACGATGCTCTACACTAAAATCTAAAAACAATTTTAGAAAAGGAAAAAAAGCTTAACGTCTTCCTAAACAGAGTTTAAAATCGACTGAATCTGGCAGGTAGAAACAATTTGCCGATGTTACGCTACAAATTTTCTAGGCTCCGAATCCAGCATCTTGATTAGTCATGGATGCAAGTTCTCACTCCCTCTTCTTCATAAAACGGCTTCTTTATTCAGATAGAGTTACTTCTACCGTATCAACAATTGCTCTCCTAATATATTGCAGAATTACTTCTTGACATAACAGAAATCGTAAATAGCCAACACCTTCGGAAAAACCTTTTTATCTGACATCACGCTGACAGCCAATAGCTATAAATGCTAAACTTCAGCACTGCAAGGGAAAGCTGAAATTCGAATGGAAATCCGAGATGTTAAAAATTAACCGCCCCCGAGAGAGGGTGACTTTTTGGCCAGATTCGACCGTCCGAGACAGAGAGAATTTATTTGTTTTTAGCCTCACGCTACTCAACACTTTTCTCGGAACTTTAGAATGCCGTGGAATTGTAAGTAAATGAGCAAGATCTCATTTCTGGCGCTATACTGAAGAAAAGAAAAATCTTGCATAGCGCCTTCAAAATCTCATGCAGAAAATTTCTGTTTTTTACATATTATCTTTATGATAATTTTCTATTGTACTTCAAATAATTCAGTAATATTTTCATAAAATTTTTTTAATTTTTCAATAAGCCTTCGCGTGCCGCGGGTTGGCCACCCCTGATCTAGAGCATTGATCTTCAAACTGTGTTCCACAGAACCTTGGGATTCCACGAGTCACAATAAAAAAAAATCGAAAAGAAAAATTATAAATGTGTATGCAAAACGGATTCAAGTTCTCGTGAAATTCGTATAACCACAATTATCTAAAAATGATCTCATACATTAAAATTAAAAATTTTATTTATACATAACTTAACTTTGCTGTGAAAAACTTTTTAAACTTTTATTGTTTTATAATAAATGAATTTAAAACTTTCTTTCTTTATCTATTAGATTATGAATATACTATTGCTTGCTATCCCGAGTTCCACAAAGTAATTTTATACTAGTAAGTGTAATATTCTGAAACATTTTACATTTGTGGGGGAAAAAACACCTATAATGAAGAAGATGGAACAATTTATCGACATATCAAGAGATTCAATGCTAAAATTTAAATTTAAGCTAGAACACCAAAATTTAAGGTTGCCAATTCCTGCAGAATACGCAGAATTTCTCACATAGCTGTGAACATTTTAATACCATTCACAAAAATGTATTTAGTAAGTGAAAAATATTTCTCAACGCGAGTGGCTACAAAAACAAAATATAAAAACGAATTAAACGCGGAATATGAAATGCTACTGCACATAATTTCCAAGGGCCGACAGTTTGTGTAAAAAATGTGAACACATATCTCAGTTACTAAATATGATGCATGCGCAGGTGACATTTGGATCACAAATTAATATTATCAATGAATAAATAACATTAACATTACATCATAAAACTTTCTAATAAGAAATAAAATTTTTAAAATTGATTTTTCATATAACCTCAAGTATATGTTTATCTATATACTTTAAATATTATTTTAAGATATATTCTTCTAAGTGTGGAATGGGATTCCCCAAAACCCAGTGCCGAATTACTCATTAGGTGGAGTAGGTGATTGCCTATGGGCCCCACTCTTTTTAGGGGTCCCAAAAATAAAATAAAAACCCAAATATATTTAGCTATTTTTTGCTGCAAGAATTAGTTTTTATTACAGATTCTAATAAATAATTAGTGTTTAGTTACATATTTTTTAATTCGCTGATTATCTGTTATTTTATTTGTGCAATGAAATATATTGCTAAAATGTTGTGTAATAAGATTATTAGGCTACAGGGCCCCGAGAACTGGACTGCCTAGGGGGTCTCCATGTCGTTTTATCCAACACTGCGGAAAACATCTTACAGTTCCGTGACAGTGTTCCGTGAGTCGAAAAGTTTGACTACTGATCTTTGTCCAGAAATAACTCTTCCATGGACGAGATTCACTGCTGTTTTACCGCCTCCCTCCCCTGAAAAAGAAAAAAGAACCACCAATTTTACGATTCTGACCCCCCATCCCTCCCCAGTCCGTAGCGAGTGTCGGCTTTCGCTGAGGGGAGAATTTTGTTGAGAGGAGTACCCGAGAGAAAAATTTATTGCCCATCTTGGGAATCTTCAGAAAAATATTTGTGCCAAAAATTTCGCAAAAGTCAACGTCATCTAGATGTCATGTAAGATGTTAAACAACTGAAGGATCCTTATTTTCCTAAGACTTCTTCTCCTTCTTATACAGATCTAATTAAAAATAGCTAATAAAAAATATTGCAAAATACTAAATTTAAATAAACAAATGTACTTCACTGTATTAATACAATTTTTAATGAGAATGATGACGCTGAATTTCTTTTACAAGTGCTTTTATATCAGGTGTAATGTTTGAAATCTGTAGCCTCTATTCCGGTTCTATGCTTTCCATACAGTTTCTGTAATGCTTAAGACGAGGAAGAGTTGACTACATTCTCTCTTTCATATAAATAAATGTTTGGAAAGGCATTTGATGGAAAAAGTTTCCTGTAAGTGACCCCAATAGTTTGGAAGGGACTTATTCTAGTAAATCAATTTTAAAACTCCGCGGAATTTTCTATCAGCTGTTCTTCTAAAGAAGCGAGACCATCTTGTTCCCACACAACTACTACGAATGGATCTCAATTCAGTTTTGTTTTTTCGAAAATATTTTCCTGTGAGAGATTTTCACGCACCCCCTAGAAAGGTGCTGAGGACCCCGTTACTACAGTTTAAGAACCGCTGGACTGAATTTTTGATTTCGGAAATTGTTACATTCTATGTGTGTGTGTGAACTTGTAGAATCTTTTATGTTGTATACAGTGGCGTAACAGAGAATATTAGGGCCATCCTGCAAAGTCAGGTTTGGGATCCCAAGCCGTACTTGGCTTCAATCAGGCTTTGGGTCCCCTGGAGTCTTGCCCTCCCCCCGCAGTTCTACGGTTGCGGGGTTGTAAGTTTCGCCACTGGTCATATATCTCTTTTGTTTGCGAAGTTATGAATTGTATTTTATTACTCTTTCTTTTTAGTTAAATTTTAATTTTGTGTCTAAGCTATGGAAAATATTTTTCTACTTTCAGTTATGGCTGATTGATTAAAATCACAGTTGAATAATCATGTGTGTGTTTGACATTGATTGAACATCTTTTAAGGCAGCAGTCATTGAGTCAATGATATATTTTTATTCAATCTTTTATTTTATGATATGTCATTAAATGTAACATCAGAAACATTTAGACATTAAATCTGGATTCATTCCGCATTTTACAGCCTTCGTAACAAATTTTCCATTAAATAAAAAGAAAAATGCAATGTATTCCTCTTTTTACTTCAGAGGTTTTCTTTTACTATCGGGTAAATATTAATCTTGTCAACAGTTTAAATGAATATGCACGCACATCTGTGAGCCTGGATTTTGAACCGCTGAGCAACAAACACTGGGCTCGTGTAAACTAGTTGAAAATAATTTCTGGGCTAAATAAAATAAGAAATACTTCTTGAATTAATTTTTTAACGTCAAAATTCTCTAATTGAGTGCTTGATGTTCTACGTGAATGCTTTTTTCCATTTTTTAAAGTTGTCTTAATTTCCAAGAATTTATCTGGTTTAATGCAGCTATCATAACTGGTCATATAATTAAAATATTTTGAATTCTACCTGTCCATTGTTTTTTAAATGAATGTCTTGAAGTAATGAGTTATCTGAAATGTAGCTCTTTTATTGTTTTATTTTTCCTTCAAAAAATAGGGAACAATTTTTTTCTACTTCAAAATACAACTTTTTTATATTTTTATAGTTTCTAATTTTTATCGTTATTTCCACAAAGAAAATTTAAGATAAAAAATATTTTTTGCCTATGTGGAAGATAAAACGGTAAGCATTTTTTAATAGCAAAGAATTTGAACACAAATTAAACCATCTTGCATTTTACTTCAATAAAAATAGAAGAATGCTTTTTATCTGTCATTTAAACTGTGTCAAATTTTTTTAAAAAAATTCTTTCTATTTTTTAAAAATTAATCTTTCTTATATTTGCTACTTTTTATTGAATTACAATTTTTTTTTAAAAATTTTAAGTACTTTTTTATAGTAAATCGTAAAATATTTTAAAATAACGTGAAAAATATTTTTTTGTCAATTTTTGTCTTGTGAATACTGAAAAAACACGTCTTTTTCTTTCTTTTTTTGAAATAATGTTTTTAGTAATATGTCAGGAAAAATCCACAGACAATTTATCTACCCTTATTATATATATATATATATATTATTCGTCATAAAATGCATAGCGTAGCATAAATTTTCATCCGGGTTGCGTTTACATGACAAATGTATTGTTGTATTTGTTTTTGTTACAAAAATACCCTGGCTTCTTTTTATTATTTTTGTCTGTAGTTTTAATATTTAATTTTTTTTGCCTACCAGTGTTTATATCTGCCATTAAAAATTATGTAACCTTTCATATTAAGTCATTTTATAATATTTTAATCGATCGATAATTTAAAAGAAATAAATTTTTGCAAATAATAGACCATACAATTGATCGGTACAAACGCATCATCTAAACATTTTTTGACATTAAAAAATTTCATCATAAAATAACTATTATTTCATGGCTAAGTTAGGAGCTGGTTTCTGATTATTTGTTGATAGAAATTATTGGTTTTATTAGAGTTATAAGGAGAGAGAAAAAAATCTGAATAAATTCATTGTTTCCTGAAAATTGATAAAAATTGTAGCTGAAATTGATCTCAAATTCAACATTTGTTATAAATATCTATAAAATGTGATTATGTCCATGCTTTTTTTTTTTTTTTTTTTTTTGCACGCAGGTAAAAAGTAATTTGGAAATAGGATAAATTTTCGAAAAAAGAATGGGCCATTCAAGACTGTTAACATACTTAATAGTCCTCACTATCATAATTTAAAATACTTTTTTTAAAAGGAAGAACGGTGGCGAATAATGCTTAGGAAAAAAATTAGAAAAAAGATGATGTTGACTGAAACAGATGAAATCCGGTTGTGAAACAATACTAATTATTTCTGTTGTTAATAGATAATAATATGTACTTTGAAAATGTACATATTAAAAGTTAGAGCAGGGCAGCATTTGGTCAACCGTGAAATCTTTTAGCAATTATTCTGAGTTGTTTATTTGTCAAAATGATGTAAATCGTCCAATTCACCTTCTATTCGATTAGATTTTTACGCGCCCTGGTGGTCTCTATAGAAATGTCTAAAATGAACTGCAGAATCTTCGAATTGCCATTCACTAGAAGGCCTATAGATCATTTTGATCGGACAATATAGACCACACAACGACTAAAACGACCAATAATTATATCAATTTTTATCAGGTCATTGAAAAGCAACAATTAAAATAGTTTGAATTGAACTGGTTAATTTCTGAAGGAACCATGCCACCTCACCTGGAGAGTTCAAACGACTTCATTAGTTAATTGCTCAAAAGATGTGAAGCTACTACAAAAAATGGTAAACGCATTAAATACATTTGTTTATTTTACTCCTAAAATAAATTGCTTCACATTTATTACAAGTTGCAACGATGCCCCGTATATTGCAGGGGTCGGCAACTTATGGCACGCGTGCCACATGTGGCACGCGGTACAATTCTCAGTGGCACTCTGCACTACTTTACAAATTTATCAATTTTTGAATTGATGGAAGCTGATAAATTTATAACGGTCCCTGTTTGACAAACATCTTCAGAATTATGGACATTTATGGAATTACGAAACAATCTGAAAGATAACTCTAAAGATAAATTTACAACTATTTTGTAAATTATTGAATGCTAATGCTAAAGAGATTTAATTGTTTGATGAGAGAAAATTGTATGTACCCTGCTTTCCGCTTTAGTTCTGCATATCTTAGTAAAAAATCTTTTCTCATATGAAAAATATTTCGAGTCCACAAAGAAATTACTTTACAACTGAATACTCAAAATCGTGTCAAATTATTTCGCGACATGAAAGTAGAGCGGCGTTAGCACCAAGATTGTATTAATTTTTTTATTTATTTAACAATTATGAAGGGAAATATACTTACGTTTTATGTTGTCTGCTTTTTATTTAGTTTACTTAATATATGGGTACAATTTTATTATTTTTGAAATATTTGTTGAAGAAATAGTTAGAAATAAACAGCATAAAATATATGTTAAGAAATATATTTAGTTCAATTGCAAAATTAATAAATAATACAATAGTAAACCTACGTGTATTATTGGCCTCTATTCTCTAACTCTGCATGCATTATCGCGAGAATCGAATTGTTTTAAAAATGTCCTTCTGTGTGATACGCTGAACCATAAAACATGTTGCATCACCAAAAATGCATGCTGATCTTAACATTGCTTAGCATACATTGCTTAGAAATGAAACCCAGGCGAGAATCAAAAACTAAGATATCTATTTTTGAAAATATTAATCAATCTCTTCTGTTTAAAAAACAAGTTTAGGAAAAAAGGATGTATTCATTTAAAAATCACTGCCTCTATCTATTTTATATGAGTACGTATAGATCTTTCTCAGACTTCGAAAATTCAATAAAAAGCTTTACAAATAAGAACCATGCAATATTTACCATGTTCAGAAATATTTGTTGAAACACAGTATTACCGTTGTAGTTTTCGCTTCTTGATAGAAAGAAAAACATTGTAAGAAGAAAAAAGGAACACAATTATTACAGTGATCAATTGGATTTTTTAAAATTTTGTTCCCGAATCTTTATTAATAGTTTATTTCAGCTTCCAGATCATAATGAATATATATTTTTTAAACACTTGAAATTCATTGAGTGGTTTTTTTTTAATTTTTAAATTTCGTATTACAGTTTCGAGTACATAGCGCACTACACATACAAACCCATAAAAATCGAACTCTTCTTCAAGCGCATCAGAACCGTAAAAAAAGGGAGGGGGGATAGAAAGAGAGGTGTACGCGCGTATATGGTATTTTATAGTACTTGAACATATTCGAAATTTGATTACAAAAAGTGATTGTGTAAGATTATGTTAAAAGTATTTTTAGAATAGAAGGGAAAAATTGTGGTCAACTTATGGCAGTTAATTATGTTTTTTCTTAGAGATGTTATATATGTATTTAATGTAGCAAACTTTAAACATTATTTTTTAATTGTTTCATTTACTATTTTTATACTTAATTTAGAAATGGCCATTAAGGCTTTATAAAAAAAAAATCGCACCAATTTTTGTTTGTTTTTTTAACAATTAATTACTTTTGTATTTTGTAGTTTTAAGTAGTTTCTTTTGGTGTTGTTAATTTCGATTTATAGTGTTATGATTTATAGTTTATAATAAATTCGATTTATAGTTTTGGTTATTATTTCGATTTACAGTTTATGATTAAACCTTGATACATAAAATCTCAATTCACAAGGAATTTCATTTCTTGTCATTTTTTTTTAATGATCTCATCCAATTGTGCATCTCTTGATGCACAATCAAATTTAGCCATTGATTAGAAAATTTTTTGTAATTTATTATTATTATTATTATTATTATTATTATTATTATGTAGAAAAAAATTCTGTTGGGTGACTGCGATTGCGTCTGACCCAAAAGTTTCTTTTAATGAATTCATAATTTGACCTTTTTTTTTTATGTGTCTGAACTGTTAAACTTTTGAACAATAATGACGTATAAATACGTCGCAGCCTTTATTATTTATTATTCTCATTTGCATTTTAAATTATAAATTGATGCATGTATTTTTAAATTGGTCAATAGGTCTCATTTTTTTAAGTATTGATTTTCATTAAAATGATTTCGTAATCTTGTATTTCTTTGCAAAATCTGATAATATATACCCATTCTCTGCACACAGTAAACCGGTGAAAGGAAAAGGTGAACGTCCTAAGCATATAACTTGCGACCTCATTTTTAAGATAATTGCTTTAAACGTTTTTCGCAATATTTTCTCCCCGATTTCTTCTTAGATGAATACGAAATCTGTTTATTAATGCGTTTTTAAAAAATCATAACAACGAGAACACTTTTTTCGCTATATATATTTTTTTTTGTATCTCTCATATTTTTTACATTGTTTTATCTGCTCTTTATGTATCTGAAGTTACCAATTAATCACGTATTCTTGAATTTAATTTATTGTACTTTTTTACTTCTATATCCATGATGTTCAAATATTTATTGATATTTCTTTCATATGGAATTTACGCGAATGTTTATAAACGATGCGTTTTTTTAACTATTATTACACTGCTTAAGGAGTATACATTGAAGATTTTATGTGGCCACGGTAGCCTAGTGATCCATGTCACATACTCGTGACTGTGGCATGTCTTGAGTTCGAACCTAGTGCCGCTGAAGACCCGCTGTATCGAGGTGGCCTATGCACGTAATTCCATATGATGAGGCATTAAACGTCCACCTGATGGCATGGATGTTAGGAGAGTGGAGTGCCAGCTCAGGTTTGTCCTCATCACTTGAATGGTTGAAAATTACGAGGTCTGTCGCTAATAGCCCTAGTGCAGCTAGCTTCACAGCAAACGATTTTATATTTAAAGTAAGCTTGTTTGTTTTTCCACATTCAGTGCCGGCTTATCCATTGGGCGTTCTGGGGCTCGGATAAGCTGGACTTAACCAGCTGGTTATGAATTTCAATCCACCTGTCGCGGATTGCTTCTCAGTAATCCCTAAAGGGAAATATGAGTGAACCTTCCCTAACCGGTGGGAGATTCATTCAATCTGTATACAACTTTGGCCGATAACGGAACCCCGAAATCGGTGGGTGTGCCTACCCACAAAATAGTAGTTTTTAATTTATATTTAATTGTTTGTGTTGTGTGTCGTCATAATAAATGTTTAAAACGAAAAATAAGGACTGATATTTGAAAACCTGAATACGCAACCAATTCACAACACTAATTCTGGTGACCCCCCAACGTGATAAAGTACTGAACTGTTTTTTTGGAATTGATTGAACAATCCTTGTTCCTGGATCAATTTTTGGATGAATTACTACTCGTAGTGGGAAGCTGAGATTCGAGGTAGGCACATTTTTCTTTATTCAAATTTATTGACTTATTGAATTGTTTAAATTTGAAAATGGATCTTGAAAGGCTAAAAGAGAAAAGGAAATTTTTAAGGATTTCGTTTACAAAACATTTAACGAAAATAGAAACTACTTTAGGAAAGGAAATTTCTGCCGAATATAATAAAGAGGCAAAACTTGATGAGCTTCTGAGCTTAAAGTCTCAGCTCACAGAAAAGCTGAATGAATTAATTAAAGCTGATGAGCATATACAATTACAAATCAAAATAAGGGAGATGGCAGCTGACATATCATCGTGCGAAGAATATAAAGATAGGGGTATTGATTTAAAAACGAAATTGAATAGACAAATAGATATAATATGTGATAGACAGGAAATTAGGACAAGCGGTCCAAGTACAATTAATAGGGATAATATTATTTCATTTAGAAACGAAACTAAGACTGTTAAATTACCTAAGCTAAACATACACACCTTTCAAGGTGACTGTAGTAAATTCCTAGACTTTTGGAATTCCTTTGAAGTTGCGATTCATAACAATGATTCGTTAACTAAAGTTGAAAAGTTTACATATCTAAAAACATATCTTGAGGGATTTGCATTAAATGCAAATTCGGGATTTTCGCTTACAGATTAAAATTATGGTGCATCGATAAAACTATTAAAAGAAAGGTTTAGTCGAACAGATATAATTATTTCATCGCATATGCATAAACTTTTATTAATTGATCCAGTTAAATCATGTTTCAATGTAACAGGTTTAAGAAAAATGTATGATTCAATAGAAACACAGATTAGATCGTTACAATCATTGGGTGTGGCTACTGGTACATATAGTAATTTATTGTGTCCCGTAATTTTACAAAAGTTGCCCGAAGAATTAAATTTAAATTATAATCGTCAACGTAGATTAGACGAATTATTTGATATTAATGGTTTTGTAGAATTTTTAAGAAAGGAAGTCGAATGTAGAGAAGCATCGTTAATATTAGCTAACCCTAAAAGTTATAATACAAGAGGATATTCGTTTAAAAACACGGGTCCAGGATATCAGTATAGATCTAACTATTCGAATACAAAAAAAGTAATGATTTTGCTAGCATTAAATGTAGTACCGCCGCTTTGGCCACACATGTAGATTCGTATCAACATAAACATGAATCCAATCGGAAATTCGTTCCGCGGCGAAACTTCTATACTTCTTCCTCTGATAGATTTGTAAATAATCAAAATTGTATATTCTGCCCTCAAAATCATATGAGTCATGATTGTTCGCTTAGTACTTCTGAAAAGAAAAAATCATTAATGGCAAAAGGGAAATGTTTCATATGTTTTCAGAATCATATAAGGAAGTTTTGCAATAATAATTATCAAAAATGTAACATTTGTGGTTCCTTTTCGCATAACTCTTTGATTTGCGAAAGTGAATTGAGGGAAAAGGTGGGGTTTTCTGGACTAGACCCCTCAGAAGGGTCAGTCACCCTCAGGAGAAAGGGGAGATTCTGGGGTGAGGCAATGACATCTCTTGTTTCTCTCTCTGCAGGACAACAATGCAGGCGGGTCGGTTCTGTTACAAACATTTTCGGCTTTAGTCACCGCAAAACCAAAAGGGAATGTTCAGCTGCACTGTATGTTAGATGGCGGCGCAAATAAATCTTTTATATTGAGAGAAGTTGTTGAATTATTAGATTTAAAGGTTGTTCATAAGGAAGCTTTTGTTATTCACACTTTCGGAAGTGAAGCCGCCGAAAAACGGACTTATGATATAGTTGAAATAACGTTGCAAAATGTACAAGCTAAGAAAATTAAAATACAAGCGGTTGTTATTGATTCGATCACTTCAGCTAGAATTCAGATTCCATCGAAGTTTATAAGAAATATCGCGTTAAAGGGTGATTGAGTTAGCAGATAACAGTACCTCTGAGAGGATTCATGTTTTGATTGGTTCGGATTACATTTCAGAAATCTTAGGTGAAAGGAACATTAGAATTAGCTAAAGATTAATTGCAGTTGATAGTATTTTTGGATATTTAATACAGGGAAAGGAAGGTGAAGTTAATTGTAAGGATATTTCTGCTAATCATTTAATCGTAGAGAATGAAGAGTTAGACTTTGGTAGAGTAAGGAATTTGTGGTCATTAGAAACAATTGGGATAAATCCGGATAATGAAGTGTCTCTGTCAGATAAAGAACTTTTGAAATCGTTCGAACAAAATACGGTGTTTACAAACAAAAGATATGAAACTCGATTGTTGTGGAAGGAAGATAGTAGGGAATTAAAAAGTAATTATGAAATAGCAAAACGTCGTTTATTCGGTTTAAGTAAAACCTTTGAGAAAAATGAGGAATTATATTTAAAATACGATGAAATCATAAAGGAAAACTTAAGGGATGCTATTATAGAACGAGTAAACATGTATTTAGACCAAAATATCAACACAGGGTATTTTCTTCCACATCACGCTATAGTGCGCGAACAAAAGGATAGTACTAAGGTTAGAATAGTCTTCGAACATCATCAAAAGATGAAGGCGCGTTTTTATTAAACGATTGTTTAGAGAGCGGACCAAATTTAAATCCCGATTTACTTAAAATCCTTTTACGGTTCAGTTTACACAAAGTTGCATTTTGTGCAGATATTCAGCGCGCTTTTTTAGAAATAGGAATCGTCGAAGAAGATAGGCAATTTTTAAAATTTTTATGGATAAAGAAAGGGGGCCTAATCTCGATCTCAGCACTCCTAATGTAGAAACTTTTCGCTACACGAGAGTGACTTTTGGTGTCAAGTGCAGCCCATTCTTACTGGTCGCAGTCATAAGACTGCACGTGGAAAAATATGTAAATAAGTACAAAAGAGAGTGTGAACTACTCAACGAACTGTATGTTGACGATCTGATAAACAGTACTTCTGATACAACAGAAGCCCTACAATTGAGTGAAGATATGATTCACATACTTAGTGAAGCGGCTACTAGCTCCACTACTTCACACGAGGCTTGGAAACATGAAAAATGTCTGATTTGCCGAAGATTCAAAGTAAGACCTGGGAGCGAAATAACTGCTCCATTGCCAGAAGTTAGAATCAAGGCAAAATTTGCATTCGAGACTGTAGGGATAGATTTTGATGGCCCTACTTACATCAAGAACGATGAAACGGAGTTCATAGCTTTATTTACTTGTGCGGTCACTCGTACCATTCATCTGGAAGTAGTGTCCTCTTTGAGTACTGAACATTTCCTATTAGCTTTCCGCAGGTTCATTGCTAGAAGAGGAATTTGCCATACAGTGAACTCGGACAATACTATGACTTTCAAAAGTGCAGACAATGAACCCAAAAGACTCTACATGAACATTTGTGAACCAGAAGTACAAAATTATTTTGGTAAAAAAGAGTATCTTCTTCAGTTGGAAAGTACCAATTTAAACAAAAATGTAAATGTAAACACTGTGAATTTAATGTAAATGACATAGTATTTATAGGTTATGAGAAGGTTCCCTGACAATTGTGGAGATTTGGAAAGATTATTGAGATCCACAAGGGACGAGATATATGGTAAAGTAAGATCTGCCACCATTAAAACATCAACAGGTATTATAAAACGTCCTGTACAATTATTATATAATCTTGAAATAGTGTCTAATGAGTAAATTTCTTCGTTGATTTGTATTTCCTTATTATTATTTTCTAGTGAATTGTATTGTATAATTTGGTATTAATTATTTTGAATAATATGTGTGCATTGGAACTCATTGTATCTTAACATTGAATTTATTGGATTTGCAATTTGAATTTTTGTTTATGTATTGTATATTGAATTTGTATTGGAATATTGTGGATGAATTTCTTCATCGGGGCGGGAGGTTGTCGCGGATTGCTTCTCAGTAATCCCTGAAGGGAAATATGTGTGAACCTTCCCTAACCGGTAGGAGATTCATTCAGTCTGTATACAACTTTGGCCGATAACGGACCCCCGAAATCGGTGGGTGTGCCTACCCACAAAATTGTAGTTTTTAATTTATATTTAATTGTTTGTGTTGTGTGTCGTCATAATAAATGTTTAAAACGAAAAATAAGGACTGATATTTGAATACCTGAATACGCAACCAATTCACAACACCACCAGTGCCAAGGGGGCTTGTAGATCTGCGCCCACGGTCCAAAATGAGCTTAAATCGGCACTGTCTACATTTATGATATGTTAAAGTAATTCGTGAAGATAATGTACGCATATATATATAGTCGACTCTCGATAATTCGAAGTTGGAGGGACTAATGAAAAACTTCGAATTATCAAGAGGGTAGAAAAAACTTCCAAAATACTCGAAGAGAATTTTTTTCTAAGACATTTAAATTTGAAACTATATAATAAAACAACAATTGTGTACATTTGTATAAAATTAATTTAAAGTATTTTTAAAAGGTACATATTATACAGTATAAATATTATACAGAATTTATAAGTCCTCTGTATTAAAAAAACACATTCAAACCATTCATTCATAATTCCACGCATCTTTTCTTTACAATGGCAGACCATCCTTTTTTAACACATATGTAGCAAGGCCACGTGTTAAACGAAAGAAATAGACGGCTGACAACAGGTGCGGTTGGTCTATTGTCCACTTAAAGGAACGAAAACAATAAAAGTATCTTTTCGTCTGAGGAATCGGAAAACACTTAGAAGGGGTTGCAGGCAGATGGTCATCAAAGGGGCTACGTTACAGAGAAGACACGCAGAGACAACATAACGCAAAACTTTTTCGCTCCAACGTGCTTTATTGCAGGACTGCAGTTGACAGTGAGTGTTCGAATTGTCGAGAGTTTTTGTAAGATAACTTCGAATTATAGCGTGTCGTAGTCGGGCCAGCTACAGATTTTACTTCGAAATATCGAGTGTACCAAAACTTATTGTTTTAGTTCGAAATATCAAGAGTTTTTCTGGAGACTAAGCGTATACTACGAATTATCGAGAGGTTCGTATTATCGAAGGTTTGAATTATCGAGAGTCGACTGTATATATATATATATATATATATATGTGTGGAATATTTTATACATTTTTTGTGGTAAGCCACCATTTAGTTCTAGAACACACAGCGTTAATTCAAATCCAACCAGTGTTCCTTTCATCTTGAGCGTATGTGCGAAGGTTTTATAACTCTTCTATAAAAATGAATTGCAACATTAAATATGCACTATAGAGCAATATGCGTCAAACTAATGAAATTGCAATTGATAAATTGATAGAATTATTCTTCTAGGTTGTAACTTAGTTTTGTACTTAACGTAATTGGATTTAAAATATAAGTCGTAATTTAAGTCCATGGGTCTTTCGAGCAAGAAAAGCAACGCATTTGGAGATGAATTTATTTTCAAAGTGCCTGGCTTTCAAAAAAAGAATTTTTCTTAAAATTCAATTAAAAAAATTCAAATTTTTTTAAAGAGCTGCAAACTAATGTTATGAAATGACTGCGAAAACACTCAATTCAATTACATCATTTTCATAACTTCTCTCAAGTCTTGCGTCAGCGCAACTTTCGAAGAAGGGGTATTGGATAAGCGCCAGAGCCTGTTTTATTTTTCTTTTATTCTCTTTAAGCTTCTTATAATAAATTTTCAACGAGTTTTTACTCTTCTTGTGAATGCTTTTAAGAGAGTGATTCATTTGCTTAACAGCTGTTGTCATTTATTTACATTGACTACATTTCTCTGACCGAAATGTTGCCTTTTGAACGGTGTTATATAGTATGTGTGGGGATCAATTAAACTTAAAGAAAGATAAATTCATAATTTCATGTATTATTTTTGTTGCTTTCTAAACATCATAAAGAACCCCCCCCCCTTCTTAGAACAAGATTTAAACATCTGCGCATCATTAACATATTGGCGAAAAAAGGCATGTTTCGGTGAGCAATTTTTTCAGTTCTATTTGTACAAGTAAAATGTTCAAGGTAAAATTTGATGTGTAAATATACCTTTGACAAAAAAAAAAAAAAAAAAAAAAAACTCATGCGTGCATCAGTGTGAACACGCGGTAGAAGTTAAGTCTTCCATTATGCTTATGGGTGTTTCAGAACATACTTTTGTTATCAAAGGCTTGTGGTAACTAAAATAAGAAATGTAGGTTTTGCACTCAACATCTAATTTAAGAATCTCGAAAATACTGCATCAATCGTAGTATTTGATTTTGTCGTTGAGATTATTCTGTTATTTTGTAGAGATAAAAATTTTGTCTTTTAAAAATTCAATCAATTGTAGAGATTTGTCTAAAACAAAATTGGCATTAAAATCTCCAGTTAAAATAATAGATATTTTGACAATTATAATTTTTTGTCCATTATCTATTCCGCATTCAGCCAAGCACAAATTCCCCACTGAAGATTGTATGGTACCATAAATATCGGATTGACTGACAGAAAAATCCATGGATGGAGTTATAATGTTAACAACATCGCTAGAATTTTGATATATCGCAACTCTTCCTGCTCTCATATTTGGTCATTTATATTTCACAATGCAGTTGAAATTATTGGAATGATCACAACATTTTTCTGATTATTTTTTTGATTTGGAATAGCATTCTCAGTATTGATTCTGCCTTTGTAAAATCTGGAAATTAATTAATTGCATTATAGTAAATTATATAGGTCATAATACTTTTTTTATAGAACTTTTTCTTAAAATTTAGAATTAAACAATCTATTGATACAAATCTGATATGAACTAAGGGACAATATATTTCATACAAATTAAAATACTTATTTGTAATTTTTCCGTATGAATTTAATAGTTTTCCATATTTCTAACATTAATATTTAATATAATTATTTTTATTTGTATAAGATCAATTGATCACTCAGTGTATGTTATAAATAATTATAATTTACTAATACTTCCAGTAGAGAGAGAGAGAGATGAACGGGTTAAGATAACTATAAATAAAAATTTTATCCGCGTCTTATTATTTTTTCGATATAAAAAGTTTTTTATTGCCTTTTAACTAATAACTTGACTGTCAATGTTTATACATATATACTTATTATACCTAGTTTACACATATACAGCAAATATGATGAAAAGATTTTAAAATACAAATTAATGAAGCACTATATAACACGTTCACAACTGTCAAATTAATTACACCAAAGCGAAGATATGATTTAAAAACTCTCTAATAGACTAAATGTATAATGCCTCTGTCCCAAACATATTTCTATAGTGTGGTGTGTACACGTACTTATTATATATGTTTATATATGTGTGAATGCTCGAAAACTATTATATACTATGAAGTCCCGTAGTATAAATGCTTAACTATACATTTACTCATTTTGGTATACTACTAGACCCAGGCAAACACTTATACAAACTACAAACTTACACATACACAAATACGTTCCTACCTTCCGTTCATCACGTAACGAACATTTTCCCCTACCGTGCCAAAAGAAGTTAACTTCAAAAAAATCACTGTGACGGTTTTGCGTCACACAGCTGAAAATTCAACTTCTTTTCGTGGATAGGATAACCTTTTTCCTATGCACACGTGCACCCTTAAATATTGCGAGGTTCTGTCTTCTGTCATCGCTCTGGTAACCTTTGACCGTTAGAAAACCCCACTCCACCCACGAGTTGGATGTAATTCAATTCAAGGACAAAGGGGCAACCGCCCCATCCCAAGACCCTGGAGAGGGCAGAGAAAAGAGAGCGGTTGTGGCCTCCTCTCTCACAAACATCATATTCTAATGAAATAACCAATATTTTTGAATAACTTCAATGTAAATGTATATATACTGTAATTACAGCTGTGGCGTAAATAAAACAAATATTTAAGTTCATAATTTTCACGCTACCTCTAATTTTCTCAAATGTCACACATTCATCTTTAAATTACAATTCTTCCCATTTATAGAAAAAATATTTTTTAAAAAGTAATTTTGTATACCATTTTATCCATCCAGGGAAACAAACATAGGTTGATTGTTCGATATATGTATTAAAAGTTAATGAAAAAAATGCACCCCCCCCCTCCAAAAAAAACTGTAATTTTATTGTTATTAAAGATTTTTTTTAAAGATTCAAATCATTTGCGCATAAGCTATTTAACTTGCATTCATTATTAAACAACTTAACGTTAATCTTTAAACACACACAACTCAAACATTTATTTTTACATGGGCATCTTAGAATTATATATTAGTTTTGCAGATATTGGTTATTTTTAAGCCGTTAAGTTAATACACTGTCCAACCTCCGAAAGGAGTTTTAAATCGTACTTAGGGGGGGGGGTGTTTTGTTCTTTTTTTAACAATGTGTATTTGTGAACGCATGAACATAGCAACTTTTTCCTTCATTTTGCTTTGTAATAAAAGTGAATTAGTAAAAAATTAATATTGTAGCATTTTTCTTAAAAAAAATAATTCATTAAATTGATTATATTAAAGAAAGACAAGAGCAATCAAATTTGAAACGGACTGCAGTAGCTCAGTGTTTAAGGTCACAAATTTCGTGACCGGTAATTATAAAATCGGTTATGGGTCCCTATTTTCCAACAGAAATTCTTCATTTTAGAAGAATGAAGCTGTTGTTGCTGTTAGAAGAGTACTTAGCTTCTAAGTCCTCAGGTGTGCTGTGGTAGTATATGAGTCAGTGGCAAAACAGGGAACATTAAGGTCCCCGTGCAAAGTCAGGTTTTGGGTCCCAAGCTGGATTTTTCAAGAATTGCAAAGCCATAACCTTTGCCCCCCCCCCTCCATGTTGCGATGCAGGGGGTGTACGTTACGCCACTGATACAAGCATTTGATTGTAATAATAATAAAAATGAAATAAACCAAATCGTATTCAATTTATGTAAATATAATAAAATGGTAAACGTTTTTAAAATGTGGTAATTAAAAATTATATATATATATATATATATATGATTTAGAGTAATGAGAATTATAATTTCTTTAATTATATTCTGCTTAATTATTTTTATCATCCCTTTGAATCTCAAAACTTTCCGAAGTTTGACCTTATTCCGTTATTATAATTTTTTACTCTTTTATGAAATTTAAACTAATAGTTGATTAATATTCAAAACTTTCTGGTTGCTCATAGTAAAATATCATAAATGGTAATAATTGTAAATGTATTTTATTTTTAAAAAAAAATCTAAAAGCTTTCAAGTAATATGAATTGAAAAGTGTAGATGTTTATTGACAGTTTACGAATTCAGGGGGGTAAAACTAATCTTTATAATTCAGGCAATTTAAACTTTGTTTAAAAATTACTTAAATATTGAATATAGATAGAAATGAATACGCATTGAAACAATACATAGAACGGGAATGAATTTTTTATCATTCATACATTCCATTTCGAAAGGAAAATGCGGAATTTGCTAAAAATAGGAAAAGAGCACTCGTGGTTTTCACTTTCCATCTCTATTCTGTTGGCGATAATTTTTCGCGCGCAATTGGCGCAATCTAACCGGCAGCTATTCCTGCAACCTCTGTAAATTTCCACGGCTAGATTATCACAACCGAATATTCCCGTCTACGATAGCATCAGTCACCGAATGAAGACGCGATGGATGTTTACTTGGATGCGGGGTATGAGTAAAATACCTATATGAATACGACTCCGTTCTATTCTTGCACCGTCTGCTGTACGTGAACTAGTTGATAAAATTATGCACGTGTTTTCCCTTCCATAATATGATGTGAAATATGTTGCCAGCTGTTGATTACTAGAAAGCGCCAAATACTGTGAAGACAAGTCATCTGAAGACAAGCTAAGTGTCAATCATCTTATCTTATTCATATCTGCGGGTGTAGAATTATCCTACATCTCTAAAAAAGTAACTTGAAACTTTTATCGTGAATTTCCTCAAACATTTCTTAAATCGAAAGGGAGATTATAAAAAAGTATCAAATAAATTTATTTTTTGTTCTTGTTAGAAATTGTTTATAAAAGTATTTATTCGCATGAACTTAACTATGAACACTTTTTATAGTGAAGTTAGAAACCAAGGATATTATGTTTTATGTAAATATTTGTGTAAAGCTTAAAATTTTATACATTTTAAAATAAATTCATCTAGCATGTTATTTTAATATTAAAATTGACTTTATTTGTTGAATGTTTACTAGTGTGGTATATTTCGCTCGAGTACTGATTTCTTCTGTCTTTGCACTTTCCTTCAACATATAATACAAATAGCATTTGCATATATTGTTTTGTTTATAAACAGTTCTCCATACGTGAACTCCTAAAATATCATAAAATCTATAACACTGCTAGATCTCACCCGAACTTATCTGAACTCAATACACTTGCAATTTTTTTAGCAACTGATATAGAACCACCTTAGAATACCAAATCAGTGCGATCAAATTCTGCGAAAGGGAAAACCGGCTTTAGCCGTGCTTTGATCAGCTCCGTAATGACTGTAATCATGCTGGAGGCATTATTACGCTTTTTATTCTAAGTCCACTTGAAATAATCACACGTTGGATCATCTATTCATTCTAGAGGTTATGCAACTCTTGTCTGGCTGATTCTTCAAACAGAGGCAGGATTTAATGACACAAATGACACACTTCTACAAGTAGAGTTCTGTTTGAATTTGTGCACCCTTTTATATACGATTGGTATTACGTCAAGTGTTTGAATAGCTGCCACTTGTAACTCCAATGTATTTGTAATGAGTGTAAAGAAGTTTACCGTTCTTTTTATGAGTTTATTACTTTAGTTTATGTACTTTCTCTGTGTCTAAGGAAAACAGTTTTTTCGAGATCTTGTGACCAGTGTAAGAGATGTATCAGTAGTCAGAATTCAAGATTCTCCTGACGCCGGTTGGAATTGTAGTGCTTCAAGATAATCAGTAAAGGTGATTTAGAAATTACAAAAACATTTCAGATTTTTACGATTGCACCTGGAAGTTGTCATTTGCGTAAAGGACTAATAAGAGACTCTGCAGCTTTGGTTTTTATTGGTGCATTTGTATAAACATCCAGATTTCAACTATTTCAAACCTTTGAAGGACATCGAACGGCATACAACTTGTTTTCAACTATTTCTCATCATCTAGTTGTCTCATCAACTTGATATGGTCTATTTGCTTTGAATCGAAACTGTTTTGTGTTATGTTACTTCTTTGAAACTTAACTATTGCATCTCTTCTTGCTGTTCTTCAGTGCAAAACTTGTCGACTGAGAAATTACTTACGTGGATGATGTCGTGTTCATAGATGGGAAAAAATTTCCAATGGACTAAATCTTTAGGATATATTTTTGCATTGGATATCGAATTTTAGTTTTGTGTCTACAATAACCTTAAATGCAAGCTATAGAATTAAAAGTGATTCGTTAAGAAATTCGTATTCTAAACTGAAAAGAAAAAGTACAATTTTTGTCTGAGGAATATCATATTTTTTTGTTCTAAAAGAACAGCTTTCTGAGTGAAGTAGAGAAAGTATACCACATTCTTTCTTACATTTAATCATGGCTAGTAATCCCCCAGGGTTTATGAAACCCCCTCATGTTCCCTTTCTGACATCGAAGATGTCTGAAAAAGGGAAACTATTCAAACTGCAGTTACGAAGAAGACATACAAGTGGAATAGAGGAAAGGCCCTCGAGGTCTAAAGAAAGACTGGGTAAGTTTCCATTAAAATTTCAATATTAATTTAGTGTTATTATTTTAAAATAGTTTTCATAGCCATTAGGAAATATTTTTATATATTCCACCAGTTTTTAAAAAAAATAACTTTATTGACTTGAGTGGAAATTTTTGCCGCAGGCTATTTTTATGATTTAAAATGTTTTGTTTACCTGAATTTTTACAGAGACCATTTTTTATTTGAAAATGAATTTAAATTGCTTTGAATTTATTTTATTTTTGAACGTTAGAATTCAATGAAAGTCAAATGATATTACTAAATTGTTTAGATTCATTGCTGATTGGTTTCATTGTGTTGACCAGACAGTGAAGTTGTTTGGATTGTTCAATGTCGAAATGGGTGTAATAAGGGAAGCTGTTTTTGTGAAATTAATAATGAAAATTCAAATATATGTTATGTTTATTTTAAAGAGAGAAAAATAATGATTTTTAAAATAAAACTTCTTTGTAATCTTTGAATCATGAACATTGAGATACATTCCTGAAACAGAAAAATTGCTGTTGTTTGAATAATATCTCATTTGTATAGTTTTTAAAAAATAATTTGTCTCAGAACCTGAATATATATAGAGAGAGAGAAAGAGAGAGACACACACAGAGACAGAGTTTACTTTTTTTTATTTCAAATAATTTTACTGGTATTTTCTTAACATTTGTAGAAAACGTTTTGATTATAACTTTGAAGAATTTCTGAAGTGTTTATTTCACTGATTAAATTTTAAAAGAACGAAAAAAGAAAAAAAAAACTAAAGAGAATTTTTAAATTTTGGTAGTCATTTTTCAATTATTGTTGAAATGTTGTATATATTTTATTATTTATGATTAGTGGATTGCTATTTATTGTTTTTTCCCATGTATTATTTAGATTTGTTTGAAAAATCTAAACTCTTAATTGTGTTACTTAGAACATTTAAGAATGTGTATTTTAGTAAAATATAGTTTAACAGTTTTATTTCAGTAGAATAGTTTGATAGTTTATTGTTGTAGTTTTTTAAAATATGAATTATAATGTGAAACTATAAAAATTTTAATCTTTATAATTTTCTGCTGTTTTTTCTTTCTTTTTTTCCCCCTTCATTTTATTTGATGTAATATTCTGAATATACATGTTTTTAAGAGATAATGAAAAATCAAATTGCCATAAAATGTATCCTTATGCTGTTATAAACACTTAGAGGAAATATTAGAGAAATGATGTATTATGAATGTGAAGGAAAATATGAGTGACATTTTAAGCAGAAAATCTTTTTAAGTTATTTTTTTATTGTTATTGTTTGCATACTAGGAATATTTTAAGATAAAAATTCGTGATAAAAATATAAATAAATAAACCACGAGACTTTTGATCCTTTTTTCTTTTACTTAGCTTAATGGCAAGAGAGGAAAGTGACTTGTATTCAACCACACAGCGCAATCAGAAAATATCGTACGGCGTAAAATACATCTTGGAAAAAAATATTTCATTTTCAGAAGCCATGTGATAAATTTATTATTTCATGATTTTTATTTTCCGGGATATTCGTTTTGTTTAAAACTTGTATGTTACCTAAAAAAGTAAAAACTTCATACAATTAAAAGGAAATGTCATTTCAGAAAAGTCACGTGAGAATTAAAAATGTAATTCAGCAAAAAAAAAAAAAAAAATTAATGATATGCAATTATGTAATAACCTTGACTATTATGGAAATGAATTTAATTGATTTATTCCATATTGTTAACATCAGAATTTTTTTTTTTAAAGTAATCTATCACATTAGATTTAAATGATAAATTTATCATTCAATTCATGTGTTTGCTCATTTGTTAAAGATCTTAAATCTTTCATTTAAAAACTATTTAAAATTTTTTCATTATGTTCAGTTTATAGCTTTAATGAAATAAAGCCAATTATCGTAAATTCGTATCTTCGTGTGCTCATAATTTCCTCTTTTAAAGTAATGCAATAATTATAAGCAATATTTGTTTTTAGTCCTATTTTTTAAAAAAAAAATTAAAACAATACCTCTCACCAGTTTTTAAATGATGAAAATGATTTAATTCAATACTTTATATGGTGTTAACGAAACTTTGATCTAAAATTCGTTTTAACATATTTAATCAATTTCCCCCTAGTATTAATTTTTTTATTATGCCTATTCTTGTGAAAAGGCTTATTCAGAAAAAATAAATGTAACTGTGAATAAATTTTTTTTAACAGAATATAGATTTTTATATATTGAGTCTTTAATCTATAGAGCTTTTTAGTTTACTGATGCAGATGGAAAAAAAAAATTTGAAATGAATGTATTGATACCTTATGCCTTTTTAAGTTAATTTATAACTTGATATTTTTTTGTCCTGCGGATATTACAACAATTTATAAATATTTTATTGTAGAGACAAAAACTATTTTTTTTTTCTTTTTCGACAAACTCTGGTGTGCTTTTGATAAATTGAAATCGTACGGGGAGGGATTAAAAAAACCTTTTCACTATATATGTTTTAAAGTTAATAATAGACCTTTATGTACTATTCGTTTTGAACATAAATATTAACAGATAAAAATATAATTCATTAGAAATGATAAAATTACTTGGAAACTTTTAAAGAATTCTGGAAGAAAAAAAATTCTCTAGAACTTAAAAGAATTAGAAAACATTTGTGTTAGTAATTTATTGGCTGTAAAAGTTGACATTTATAGAAAGTTAAAGAACGAACTCCTGTAGAAGTTACCGGTAAACTGAAACTCGCGGGAGATGTCTTGAAATATACTTCCACAATTCCCACTTGAAGATTTTTCCCACAAATTCGTTGGAGATGAAATTGACTATCATAGTATAAGTTTTCAAGATGCTCGAGCTGTGGAAACATTGATATCAAGGAAGATGTATTACAAAGGGACGTAGTATCTCCTTTGGTATATAGCACAGGTCTTCAAACTTTTTCGACTCATGAAACCCTTAGAACTATCAGGTGTTTTCATAATACCCCATAACACACACAGACTTAAAAGAATATTTATCTTAAAATATTATTTAAAGTAGATCAACATGTTATAAGTACTTTATGTAAAAGCAATTGAAAAACGTATTGTATTTTTAGTTTAAAAACTTACTGTACTATTTTAATTTAATTTACTCGTTGATAATGTTAATTTGTGATCCAAATGTCACCAACTTATGCAAGTTATTTAATAACTGGGATTTGTGCTGGTTTTTTTAAAATTTTTTTTTACAGAAACTATCAAATTCTAAATCTCTTGAAATTATCAGCAGTTGTGTTTCATATTCTGCTCTTAGTTTGTTTTTATATTGGGATTTGTAACCACTCGCTACAAGAAATATTTTTTACACTCAGTACACATTGTACTGAATGGCATTAAAATGTTTATAGCTGTAGTAGAAATTTTTAGTATTTAGTATATGCAGCTAAAATTTAGGAACTCTTCAACTTAAATTTAGATTTTAACATGCAATCTGTCGATATGTCGATAAATTGTTCCTTCTCTTTCATAAAAGCTATTTTTCATTACAAAACTATTTAGTTTTTCAAAACATTTTACAAAGGAGAATATAAAAGTATATCGTGGAACCTGGAATAGTAGTAATAAACTACATGTAATATAAGTGGTATTACATGTAGGAAAAAAAACGTTTTAATATTATTTTATTATATTATAGAAAAGTTTTTTTCAGTTTTAATGACTGGGATGAGCTTGAGATACTTGTAGTCATACATACTTGAAAGAAAACATGAATCCAATATTCGTACACATTTATGATTTTCTTTTATTGTGGTTCGTGGAATCCCTTCGTATGCCTCGTGGAACCCCAGGGTTCTGTGAAACACAGTTTGAATACCACTGGTATATAGCATCAAGTTGTTGTGTTGAGGATTTGAGGCATGTTTCTGCTGAAAATTACCGCATACAATATTATGTTTATGGATGCATGTTAAATGAAACAGTACAATATAGTTCTCAAGTAGTGTGCAGAGAAAATAATGTGGAATGCAGTTTTGGTGTCTGTTTACTTCATTGCATTTTGAGGCCTTCAGTAATAAACTTATATACTAATTTTACTAACGAATACTTCCTAACTACTAAATCTACTGCTAATAGTTATAATACACTTCCCCTTTGTACCTGTTATTTGTCGTAAATGAAAAATAAACCAATCAGTTGCTTTATAATAATCTTTTTACTAGGAAGAAGAAGGAAATCTACATTAAATGTTGTTTTCATTATAGCTCCCGCTTATAGCTCAAAATTTTTAGATATGTAACTATTAACTTCTTGCGCTGATTTAATGCAACGCGAATTCGATATTTACGATTGTCGAATTAGATGTATATGATGAATTGACTTTATTAGTGGATTGTAATCTACAAAAAGTGTGTGCTCATCTTTTCTTAGAAATTCGAATTATGAGACGACTATCCAAATTTACAACAATTTTTTCACGTATGCATACGTTTTTGTGTGTATATACAATTTTTGAAATCTGTTTGAATGAAAATAAGATTTAAAAATATAAATCTGATTTACGATTAGTTGAGGTTTGAACTGAACTGGGTAGCAAAATCGAGACCTATGCACTCACACAAAGCTCTCGCTCTCTAGTAAAATAAATATTCATGTCTTGTTCCTCTGATTTCATGTTTTCCAGATTTTTGTTTAAGCTCGCTTCTAGCAATGAAGAGAAAAAATAACCAATATCTTCCCATTTAAAAAAAAATCGTACGCAGGGTGTCCGGGCTTAAAGTATCCAAAAGGTATGGCTTTTTATAACGGAACTACCCATCTAAATGGGATAAACTGTTCATCCGTGGATTGCAAACCCCTCCGAGATTTTTTGGGTCTAGTCCGATCGGCCGCACGTGCACACATTATTCGGCAATTGCGGACTATAAAACTTGTTACACTGTCTTCATTAGTAAAGATGTAGACGCCACAGCAAAAGGTGCTGTGTACTTTGGTTAACGGGATTTAAATCAGTCACGCGTGTACAACGACGTGTTCGAACTAAATGAAATGTCGATCCTCCGACATCAAAATCTATCCAACAATGGGAAAGAACTTGAAAGGAGGCGGGAACTTTGGTATCTCAAACTGGCAAGTATCCTTAAGCTTTTGTGATAGAAGACACTGTTGATCGCGTGAGTGATTCATTTTGTAATAAGTTCTGACAAGTCTATTTGGCAAGCCAGTAACGACATTCCATTCTGTTCGAACACGTCGCTGTACACGCGTGACTGATTTAAATTCTGTTAACCAAAGTACGCACTGCACCTTTTGCTGTGGCATCTACATCTTTACTAATGCAGTCAATGTAACAAGTTTATCGTCTGTGATTGCCGAATAATACTCACACGTGCGGCCGATCGGACTAGACCCAAATCTCGGAGGGTGTTTCCAATCCACGGATGAAAGGTTTATCACATTCTAACGGCTAGTTCCTTAATAATAAGATACCTTTTTGATACTTTAAGCCCGGACCCCTGTACTTTTTATTATAATTGAACACAATTGCCGAAAATGTGTAAGAGAAGTAAATTAAAATTACATATGCCACTGAAAAATAATCAATATGGTAAACAAATGAGCAAAGGAGGTCCTTAAGAAAAATCCATTCAAGTTTTCTATCATATCTCCTGACCCCCCGACCTTAAGTTGTATTCTCTTCAAATATTTATTTTGAAGTTTGACTTTACCAGTATCATCGGTTAGGAGAAAGCAAAACTGTACTAACATGGCAGAGTGAAAAAAAGAAACTATGATACACAGAAGGATTTGCTAAAATATAAAAAGAAAGGGAGAAATAAAAAAAGCTACTAGAGATTCAATTTAGATAAAAATTTCACCAATCCTTTTGCTCAACGAGCAATTTCACGATACATTAAGTAGGCACTCAGCAACAGGAAGCGCCTTCTCAAAAAGAAATTTCAAATCATTAAATAATGGGAGATGGGAATACTTTTACTTTGCCGCAGATTCTTTTTATATAGAGTTTTAAGATGCCACAAATGAGATTTCGAAAATATTTTGGTAAAAATCAAAGTTATTTGATGCATGCGTTATAAGTTCCAAAATCTCCGTAAAGTAATTAACCGCGTCTTTTTCTTCTATTGTGTTTCTAAAGCGGTGAAACATATTATATTTTTGTGATTCAACAGTTTTTTCTGATAAATTTGGATGCTACTGAAAAAATTGTTACATATTATTTTTTAAAATGAAATGCGAAAAAAAGGTTAGAGGTTCACAGAGCACCACGATATTGATTGTTTGCATTCTTTAAATATACAATAGTTCTGTTTTACTACGATATGTATATAAACCGATCCTTATAATTATCATTCAATTTATGTCAATAAAAGTAATACTGTAAATACCGGGGTAATCAGGTATTCAGAAGCACGAGCTTTGTGGCTCGTGATATTCAAATCGAATTTTGCGTTCCATTATTGATTCCTATTTAGACCGTTGAATAATGGAGGCTCCTGCACGTTTAGAGGAATTGAGCCTTGTTCCTTATAGGATGTAATATGGAAAGTTAGAGGGAATCTCTCCTTTGTCTCTCTTGTACATGGTTCTAAATTGTGAGGTTCTTTGACAATAGCCAACTTGTTGCTCTAGCACGACGTTAATTTTAAAAAAAAAGCATTTACACATTGACAAAACTGAAATGAGACCTTTTAGGACAACCTTGCAATGTTCAACCAAATTACTTAAAATAACTTAGAAAAGAAAGATTTTTTTTTTTTGTTAACCAGTTGTAAATGATGAAACATTGCTAAAAATTAAGTTACTTTGAATTTAAACGAGTACGAGTTTTATAGGTAAGAAATTTGTGGATTCAAAACATAGTTGTTAGTGCCTGTTAAATCTTAATTAAGTCTTTAAGCACCGTAAAATACGGCGTATAACGCGCACCTATGCTTTCAAGCTGCAATTTTTAGTTTTTAAGTATATTCGCCGTATAACGCGCGCCCGTTTATTTACGAAGAAACCTGAAATCCACGTGCGCATTGATCATATAGAAGTCATTTATTCTCGAGGTATCATTCCACGAAAACTGTGTACTTCTAGAACTACAACCCTTTAAGTTCATAAGGAATGTTATTTATTTCAAAGAAACAGTATTTTGATATATGTAGAAATTTATTTTTTCTATGATCATCCTTTTTTTTATTTATTTTTAAAGCTCTCATTTTTATGCACGGCGTATAACGGAGACCGGATTTTACGGTACTTAGATAGTAAAGCACAAAAGCTTTTGAAATGAGAGCACTTGATTAAATATCGCGTATGACTTGATTTTGCGTGAAATTCCTGCTGTATGTTTGTCGCTTTAGTACAGCGCTTGCCAAGCGAGCAAACTAAAACTAAACTGTATAGAAAATTCAAATCTTTTTGTGAAGAAAAACACAGTTCGTTATTTTACATTGAAATATTAAAAAATACGTGGAGGCATTAAAAATATTTTTATCAGCTCCAATACTTCAAGAAAGTGATAAGAGTAAGAGTAGAGCTCTTGAAAGACGTCAAATTATGAAGCATAATATTAGATAAATATTTTCAGCCAAACGGGAAAAAAGATAAAAAATAATAGATTAAAATAAAATAAAACGAACAGCCACTCGTTTGATGTCCCCTTTTCCATTCCTCTCTTTTTTTCTTCTTAATGTAGTTGAACATGCTATTATTTAAATTACCGAATTTATTCGAATCTAAGCCCCCCCCCCTCCTGTATTAAAGCTACTGAAAATCGGGTACGTCTTAGAATCGAATTAAAAAAATGCGTTGGATGGGGCAATTAGTGCAATTTACAGGTTCTAAACTATTTTACACTATTTTTCATTTTCCACAAAGGCTTGTTGAGAATTTGAGGTGCGGCTTAGATTCAAGTAAATACGGGGGTTTTTTTTGCCCTATTTTAAATTTTTATAATTTTAGAACTTTTATTGTACTTTGTTCTTCAAAAATGGTTGCTTATGAATTTACTGTAAGTAGCATTTTTATCTTTCCTTTTCAAACAGAGAAGTTTTTACGAGGTGTAACGCCTCAAACCATAGCAATTTGTATATTTTTTTATTTAAAAAACATTTAATTTCTTATCCAAAAGCAGACAAATTATAATATTAGCGAAAATACTAAACTAATACAAGTTTAAATTTAAATTATTCGCCAAAACGATAAAAATTGATATTTTTTATTCAATTCAAACAAAGGATTAAGTAAAATTTAACTGTTTAATTTGTATTTGTACAGATAGTGAATTTTTTTTATTAAATATTGTGAAGTGTGACATTAAAATCTCGTGTCAAAAATTCAAATTGGTGATTAATGAATCTGCAATACGTCAAACAACTTTGCTTTGTTTGCCCATTACCATTTTCTTGCGAAAAAAAAGGTTTAAAAGTAATTTTGAATTTTTCTTATTTTTCACGTTGAAAGAACACTTTTATACATATACCTCTTTCTTTCCTTCCTTTTTTTAAAAAAAATTGCTGCTGGGAAAAATTATGTGAAAGTGTCAATCTCTCAACACCGCCACGGGCTTCATTCTTCGCGCCGAATAGCTTTGCTTTCATGCCAGCTGGCTTGAAGGTCTATTTCGCTATTTGTAAAGAAAATATTCACAAATATATATTGTAAACTTAACGCATTCCATTTATATATTTTTTTCGTTCCTTGTTATGCTCATTGTCAGTGGAATTTTCGTTCGCAGACTTTGTAAATATTCAAGGTTTTTGAATCAAATTATTCAAATGTATTGAAGATTTGTTTGTTTATTATAATCCAGCGGAAAATAAAATAAATATTGTTACGGTGCATCCTCTCTAAGAACATCTTGCACATTTATTAATGATTGTCAATCAGACAGGTAAAAGGAAAGGTCATTTGAGGTTATTAATTTCCCCTGAACTTATATGAAGAAGATAAACAACCAAGGAAATGGGGGGGGGGGATTTTTAAAACAAAAGGAAGAACCATCAGTTTAAAGTATTGTTCTTATCATGTGAACCACGTCTTGAAATGTAAATATTTGTTTTCATTTTATTAGAGAGGGCGGAGGAAGTCTGAAAAAAATCATTCGTTAAGGTTATGATTTTTACGACAGTATTCAAGTTTTGAAATCTTCAAAGACAATCATGTCAAATAATTGGATGTGTTTCATGTCAAATTCAGTCTCAATTCCGGGACAAGAGAGTGGGATTCTACCGTATGTGTCGTTGTCATTTAAGTCGGTTCAAATTTACGAGATTCGCGCCAATAGACATCATGCGTCACCTGAAGCGACGTTACTTCAGAGATACGAAACCAACCACAATAGCTGTGAGTAAGTTAGCTAAATTAGAAACAAAGCAAATCTTAGTGTCCCAAGGATCGTTTAAGTGATTTTAATCCAATATGTGTGTTAAGCCATAACACTCTAAAAAATTATTTAATTATTTTTATTCGAGTTTTCCTGTGAAAATTATACTTGAAGAAAAAAAATTAATGTTAAACGCACACACAACGTTTTCATACATTTGAATGATGCTTGATTAAGTTAAAATTTTAATATTTTGAGTGTTTTCTTATTGATAAATTAGAAGATTATAAAATATTTCAATTTTACTGCGAAAGGAAATAACACGTTAACTATTGCGAACGGAGACAGAGGAGAGTTCAGAAAGAGTTACGAGCACAGGTGACATTTGACCCAGGAGAGCGCCTGGGGTTTCTCTTCACGCCTGTGGCAACAGGGGGAGGCGACACGCTCCGAAGGAGGGAAAGAGGGGGATTCCTCTAGATGCGTTTGGACGGAGGAGTCGGCAATTTGAGCGTGCGCGATAATATTTAACCTTTTATTTTATACATCCGTGTAAATAGCTAAATAAATGTTTTATTTCATTGAGAAACGCTCGTTGCCACATCTTTTGTTGTAGACTCAGTTTACTGATTCTAAATGTGTTCTATTTCGAGAATCTAATTTTATATTGGACATTTTTCTGGCGCCCCCGGGTGGGCCACGAGTGTTAGAAAAACATTTTTGAATATTAGAAAGTAAAACATGGATGCTTTAAAGTTGAGACGCACGCCACTTAAGACAGCCTTCACGAAGGCTGTAAATCATTTGCAAGAAGTTGCCGAAAATGAGCAACCAGATAAAAATGAATTGGAAATTGCTTTCGAGCAATTAAAACTAAAAAATGAGAAACTGAGACAAATAGATGAGTCTATTTTAGATATGTTAAGCGAAGCGAATTGCTCACAAGAAGTTTACAACAACGAATTCGAGGCAATCGAAAGTTATGTTGAGAAAATGATTGCCTGGAAAATCAAGTTTAAAAACCTGATGGAGAAAAATCCTTCGGGACAGAAGGACAATCCTAGCCTAGTCACATCAACTTCCTCATCTCTGCGTCTTTCAAAGATCTAGTTGGCAATTATTATATTTGGCGATCAATTTCAACCTAGAGATATTGTTCTTTATCGGAGAAATGAGCAATTAACAAAAGTTGCAGAAACTCATAGATGCTATGATGCCTTACAATATCCAATCCTTTTTTGGGATGGTGCTGATGGATATAATTTCAGTGTTAAGATGGTAAATCTAGTCAATGGAGAAGAAACAAACAAGAAATGCAGTGCAATGAACTACACTCAAGAGCCAAAACATTATGACCACCCCTACATTTTGCAATGAACTCGCCTGGATGACGTGGAAGGCACGTGATCAGGTGGAAGTGGTATTTAACTGCTGCTGGAGAGTCTGAAGAAGCATTCTTTTTCATTTACTTCTGTGTGTGATGGGAAAGGCTGCGGATCTAAGCGACTTTGATAGAGGGCAGATTGTAATGGCTCGAAGGCTCGGAACAAGCATTTCCGAAACTGCACGACTCGTGGGTTGTTCACGATCTACACTTGTTAGTACTTATGCAAAGTGGATGAATGACGGTGAAACCAGCAGTAGACGACATGGGTTGGACGTCCACACGCTATCAAAAAAAAAAGGTCGTCGTAGACTGTCTCGCATGGTGAAGCAAAACCGGAGCCAGACAGTGGCTTAGCTGACAGCCCAATACAATGCAGGGCCAAGTAGAATAGTATCGGAAAACATTGTTCAGCGGACACTGTTGGATATGGGGCTACGCAGCAAACGTCCCACTCGTGTGCCTTTGCTGACCAAGCGTCATCGCCAACTGCGCCTGCGCTGGGCCCATGGAACACCGTGACTGGTCCATGGATCAGTGGGAGAGAGTTGCCTGGTCAGATGAATCACGGTTTGTCATTCATCACGCCGATGGCCGTGTCAGGATACGCCGTCTTCCAGGCGAACAGTTGCTCCCTCAATGTACAGTAGGTCATACACAGGCCGGTGGTGGCGGTATTATGCTTTGGGGGCGTTCTCTTGGGCGTCTCTGGGACCCGTGGTTGTGGTAGAGCAGACCATGAATGCTACAGGGTATCTGAACATCATTGCGGACCAGTTGCACCCTTACAAGGCCTCTGTTTTTCCAGCTGGAAATGGAATGTTCCATCAGGACACCGCCCCGTGTCACAAGGCTAAAATTGTGTTGGAGTGGTTTCAGGAACATGATGCTGAATTCCGGTTAATGTCCTGGCCGCCTAACTCACCGGATCTCAATGCGATAGAACACTTCTGGGATGTCATAGGACGGCAGCTGAGAGTTCAAAGACCACCAATTCGCAATATCTCGGATTTGCGTGACCGTTGCTTAAACATCTGGTACAATCTGTCTCCGGCCATCTACCAAGGACTTGTGGCAACCATACCAAGGCGGGTTGAAGCTGTGTGGCGCGCCAAAGGTGAATCAACTCGTTATTGACAGGTGGTCATAATGTTTTGGCTCTTGAGTGTATTATTCATACCGATTAATGGTTCGAGAAAACGAAGATAATCATATTTTAAAATGCCGTCAATTATTTCATTAGTACATAGTAGATATGTATGCTAAAATTGAAACAGAGCGCTTGATATTCATCCGTTTGAATCAAACCAACCTTCGCTCTGAAGAATATGTTCATTTGCGAGATGCAGTTGTCCATGATGGTAATACAACTAACGTAGGAAGATTAACCATTGGCCATCTTCATATACAGGTAGTCCACGACATATGCATGAGTATGCTCAAGATGCAATTGCATATGTTCGTCTCTATGGGTGTCCAGATTTATTCTTCACATTCACATGCAATCCAGCTTGGGATGATAATCAACAACTTTTACTTCATGAGCAATCACCAGTAGATAGGCATGGCATCACAGCACGTGTTTTCAGGCAGAAGTTGAAATCTTTGATGGATTTGATGGTAAAACATGAAGTGTTTGGGTCTGTGCTTTGCTGGATGTACTCAGTGAAATTGCAAAAAAGAGGATTGCCACATACACATATATTAATCTGCTTTGTAACAAAATAACTTCAAATGAAATTGATGATGTAATATGTGCTGAAATACCCGATGCTGACATCGATAAGGGTTTGCATGAAGTTGTGATAAAAAATATGATACATGGACCTTGCGGTACTCGTAATCCAAATTCACCATGTATGATAGATGGAAAATGCTCAAAGAGATATCCTGGAGCATTAATATCCAATACGGTCACAGGAACCGATGGATATCCTTTATACAGAAGAAGGTCAGCAGATGAAGGTGGTAAATCAGCAACCATAAAAATGCGAAACAGTGGCATTAAAGTAGATAACCGGTGGGTTGTTCCTTAATCGCCTTTGTTATCTAAAACATATAAGGCGCACATAAATGTGGAGTATTGTGATTCCGTTAAATCCATCAAATATATTTGTAAGTATGTAAATAAAGGCAGCGACATGGCAGTTTTTGGTATGCAACAAGAAACAAGTGATAGGAATGCAGTTATGCATATCGATGAAGTTGCGCAATATCAGGCTGGAAGATATATAAGCAGCAATGAAGCTGTATGGCGAATTCTTTCGTTTCCTATACACGAATGAAGTCCTGCTGTTATTCACTCTTGGCAGTACATCTAGAAAATGGACAACGTGTTTATTTCACAACTTCAAATGTGCAACAAATAGCCCTAAATCCACCAGCTACAACAGTAACTGCTTTCTTCCATTTATGTCAGAATGATGCATTTGCGAAAACACTGGTATATTCGGAAGTGCCTACTTATTACATATGGAATGCGAGTAGAAAAGTATTTGAGCGACGCAAACGAGGTGAGCAGGTCATAGGACAACCTGGCATATTTAAAGAACTATTGGCAGACTATACACTGTACATCCGAATCAGGATGAATGTTTCTTTCTACGTATGCTATTGGTAAATGTACCTGGTCCAGTGTCTTTCCAACAACTGAAGACTGTTAATGGGGTTACACATTCCACTTTCCCTAGTGCATGTCATGCTCTAAATTTTTTGGAAAATGACTTATACAATGGGATGTATGTATTAATGATGCATGCAACATGTCACATCCAAAGCAAATTCGTGCATTGTTTGCAATCGTATTGACTGCCTGTTCTCCTTCATCTCCTACCCAACTTATGAGAGAAATATAAATCACACATGGCGGAACATATTTTTCATGGAATGTGTAGGGAAAATTCTAATATGGGCATTGATCTCACAGCAGAACACTATAATGAAGCATTGATAATGATTGAAGATTTGTGTTTAGCAATTGCAAACAAAGTTCTCAATCAGTTGAGAATGCCATCACCAACTCGATCTGCTGCTGCTTTATTTGATGTAGAATTGCGTCGCGAGCAAAACTACAACATAATGGATCTTTCGTCATATGTTTCATCAAATATTCCCAAGTTGACACTTGAGCAAAAAGGCATTTATGATCAAATCATGCAAACTATCAATAGTTAGAATGGAAAAATCTTCTTCTTAGATGCACCTGGAGGAATTAGTAAAACATTCCTGATCAAATTGATTCTCGCATCAGTACGATCAAAAAATGACATAGCCTTAGCTCTTGCGTCATCAGGTATAGCTGCAACATTGTTACCAGGTGGAAGAAACTGCTGATTCTGCTTTGAAACTGCCATTAAACATTCAAGTCATTGAAACTCCCACATGCAATATTTCCAGAGCATCAGGCATGGGAGAAGTATTGCAGAAATGCAAACTTATTGTTTGGGATGAATGCACAATAGCTCACAAAAAATCACTTGTAGCTCTTGATCGATCATTACAAGATTTGCGTGGAAACACTAGACCGTTTGGGAACGCGTTGATATAGCTTGCAGGAGATTTCAGGCAAACATTACCTGTAATTCCTCGATCAACACCAGCAGATGAAATAAATGCTTCTTTAAAACGCTTTGCTTTGTGGCAACATGCGAAGACCCTGAGATTAACTACAAATATGCGTGTCCAGTTGAAAAATGATCGACCAGCTGAAATCTTCTCATATCAATTGTTGGATATTGGAAATGGAAAGGTGCCAGTAGATTTGACCTCAGAGAAAATCTGATTGCCTCATAACTTCTACAATTTGGTGACATCCAAAGGAGAATTGGTTGAAAGAGTATTTCCTGACATTCAAACCAATTTTAAAAATCCCAATTGGCTGAGTAAACGTGCTATTCTTGCTGCCAAGAACAAATACGTCTACCAGCTTAACAATATCATTCAGTCTCGCATTCAAAATGAGACAGTCACCTACAAGTCTGTTGACACTGTTGTGGAAGTAGATGAAGCAGTGAATTACCCTACAGAATTTTTGAATTCACTTGATCTGTCAGGAGTGCCGCCCCACATACTGCAGTTGAAAGTTGGCGTTCCAAATATCATGTTGCGAAATATCAACCTGCCAAAGCTGTGTAATGGTACGCGAGTTGCAGTAAAAAAATTAATGAGCAACGTCATAGAGGCAAGGACCTTTGACAGGACCTTTTAATGGTGAAGATGTCCTCATTCCTATGATACCAACAGATATGCCATTTCAATTTAAGAGATTGCAATTCCCAATTCGAGTGGCATTATCAATCACTATCAATAAAGCTCAGGGGCAATCTTTAGAATTGTGTGGCTTGGATTTAGAGACAGATTGCTTCTCTCATGGACAATTATATGTTGCATGTTCCAGAGTAGGCAAACCAGACAGTCTATATATCTACACTGAAAATGGAAAAACAAAGAATGTTGTGTACCCTGAAGCATTGTAAAATTAACCTTTTGCCCTCAAGGACTCCAGGGTAGACCCATTTCCAATTTGTGTATATTTTAACTGTTTAAGACTTTGTTTTTATTTAAATTAACGTAATTTTTTAATCAGTTTTAAGCTGTTTATCATTTCTATGTTTTTACTATTTTATGAAATGCATGAACCTATTTATGTATTTTTGCATTTAATTTATTATGATTATTTATTTATTTTTATGATTTGCATTTAATTAATTTTTACTTATGATTGTTTCTTATATATTTGTGTGATATGCATTTATTTTGGTTTGCTACTATTTTATAAACTACATGAACCTATATATATTATATATGTATTTAATTTATTATTATGATTATTTATTTTTGTGATTTGCATTTATATAATTTTTGCTTATGATTATTTATATATTTTTGTGGTATGCATTTATTTTGGGCTTATTAATATCTCTTACATATTTTTATGATTTGCATTTATTTTTGCATATGATTATTTCTTATATATTTTTGTGATTTGCCAATGCATTTCATTGTCAAATTGAATCTTTAAATGTTCTGAAAGAATGCCATCCCATATGCTGCAGTTGAAATTTAGTGTGCCAATTATATTGCAAAATATCAACCAGCCAAAGCTATATAATAATACATGCAGTAAAAAATATGCATATATTTTAACTGTTTAAGACAGTTTTTTTAATTTAAATTAATATAATTTTTTTTATCAGTTTTGGACAGTTTATCATTTCTTTATGTTTATTAATATGTTATGAAATGCATGAAACTTTTTATGAATTTTTGCATTTAAGTTATTATTAAGATTAAATCTCTGTAATTAAACCAGACTATCCATTAAAGAAAATTATGCCCAGTATAAGATTTACAATTGACTGGATGGACAAGCTCTTTTCATTTAACCAGATTAAGCCACAGCAAACGCGTGGCAGGGTACAGCTAGTCAGAAATAATTCTAGTGTGATCAGAAATAATTTCATGTTTACCTCAAATGGCCTTCAACTGGTTTAATATGTGTAAGATTCGCCGGACAAAAACAAAACTATATAGGTGGCGCTGCCATCGGTAGGAGGAGAGAGGAAAAAGACTACAATGGGCGGAGAAAGCAATAGCGGCTACAACCTGTAGCTTCAGATATAAAAATGGCGTGTAAATATTTTAATGTTTGATGGTAGAGTACTTTTATATTGGTTTTACTTGTGTGTGCTGTGGGCTTCTAAAAAAACGTAATAAAATCTTTAGCCACTGAAGATGAATTGAGTACTTTTGTTCCTGGTGTGATGAATTCTTCGTTGATGAATTAATGTTTGAACCTGCATCGGATCTACAAGGGAATAGTATTGTATGGAAATTCGGAAAATAGGTGTTAACTGAAGTATTGCATTTGTCATTGGATTAAGTTTCAGAGTTGTGCAATCTTTCGGCAATATTTGCATTGTGTAATATTAGTGAGAAGAATGCAATTACACACAATCAAATCATTTCGGTTCTCTGAGAATTAAAAGTTTCTGTATAAACCTTTAACGCACGCGCGAGGATCAAGATATTCAAATGTGGAAAATAGATTTCGTGTGCAAAATATTTTTAAAAAATGAATTAAGCTTCTACAAAATTATTTATTTGAAAATCTTTCTAAAATTAAATTGTTTGATTATTCATTATGTACACAAACACTTATCATAAGTAACGCTCAATCAGGAATTTTCTTAAATAATAAAGATTGGTTTTAAATAGAAATTTAATACTATTTCTTTTTTTGCCAGGTACATCAAATGAATTGCTTCGTTAAAAATAAAATTGTTAACGAATTTTTTAAAAAAAAAAATCATATAATTTGTTTGTGATTTTTATTGTATGCATAAAGCTGATATTACCTTCTTTTTACATCCCATAAGAAGTAATAACTGAAATTTCTCTGCTTAAAAATATTAAAGAATCTTACTGTGAATTCGAATGTAGGCCTTTAAAACTTGAAAATCACAGCTCAACCAACAGTAGAAGTAGAGGGTTTTTTTTTATTGAGGCATACGTGGCGTTTTAAATTAAATTAAATATTTTATCAATACAAAATTGTGACAGTAAAAAAAAAAGACATTACACCACATCTGTTGCGTTAAATAACTTCAGAAAATGTTTGCAATTACTCAAGATCATCTTCCGTGCTTTAAAGGAGGAAAAAAATGACCTTGAATAAGTGACGGATATGGCATAGTACCAAGTTCCGGCAAGCCCAGCTAAAGAAACGGAATTTTAATAGTATTCCTGTGATGAATCTGTGGGGTTATATTCTACTATTGAGTGACGTCACCGTAGCTTGGAGGTAAAGTTGTAGTGTTTTGAAGGTTACAGTAGCCAAGTGTTCATAGTCGTTAACTCTGCCTGTTTGTGTTCAAGTCGAGTCACTTGATAGGTATTAATTTCGTTACAGACTTGTCGTGTGGGATATTGCAAATTTCTGCCTATTTGCCAGAACTGATCTTTAAAATCGGCCTGTCAAGGAAGTCTTCAGATGACAGATTCAATCTTAGATAATCATCCTTCTTGTGTGACTATAACAGGGGATAGTGAGGTCCATCGTTAATAATTCACATATTTCTGAGAGAATTGGTTCTTAAACTGTGCTCCACGGACCGTCGTGGATCCTCAGCGCCTTTCTAGGGGGTCCGCGAAGGTCTCTCGTTCAATGCAGAGATTTCATTCATTTACAGACCCTTAAAGGCCTCGTGAAAAAACTAAAAGATGTGCCATCCTAGACTAGATTACTTAATTGTCCCTAATAAAAAAAACTACTGGAACACATGTATTTCGAAGAAAGACCATTAATTCAGTTAGTGTTAAATTAGTATTTTTTAATAATTTTAATTGTGTATACTGTTTTATTAAAGGAAAAATAGAAGTGTTAAAAAGTCTATACAAGTAGCAAAGGTAGTCTGATGAAATCGCCCAGTCATGTGTTGGGAATCAGGGGACGGATGTTCAAAATCTTGTGGGTCCGCCTATGTCGGGCTGATACTTAAAGGGAAGGGGGGGGGGGACGGTGATCGAAAGTTTAAGAACCGCTGTTGAAGAACAAAGCTAATTCAAATTTTATTTTAACACTTTTTTAGCTAGATCTCGTAGATTCTATTAGAAATCATTGTGATAATTAATGGAACTATTTCAGTTTAAATATAATTTAATTTTCTTAACTCTTACATGGCATGCTATGTAATTTTGTAATTAGAGTTCGAATTAATGAAGTTCGTAGTCATTTTACAAAGAGAAGAACCAAGTTATCAGTGAAATAAGATAACTAAGGTATCTGAATACAAGCACGTCACCGGAAGGGGAGCGCCCTCTCTGGTAGCGGTCGCAATTATGACTGTCGTGCTCAAATTAATATTTTTTGGTTGACATAATTGTGTTTTTTTACAATATATGGACAAATGTCACAACTGTATGCAAAGAACCGCAGTCTGCCGACGTCTGCTCTAGGTTATAGATCTATGCGACGTTAGTTAAAAAAAGACAAAAATTAATCGAGCTTATAAATTAAGAATTGCTTGGTTATGATTTTAGTAAAATCTTAATGGGCTCAATTCATGTTACGTCATAGTCACATGATAATGATAATCACTTGTTTTTAGCCTATCCGTTCAAAAACTCATGTGACGTCATAGTCACACGATAAAACAATGTTGTGTTTCCAGCTAATCAGTTCATGCTCTTCGTTGTTGGCAACTTTCGCTCTTTGCAGAAACTTTCTCTCAAAAAAGGCAAATTTGTCCACAACAATAATGCACATAGGTAGACAAAATGCATTTTATTTAAAAGTATATGCATAAAAGTAAGATTTTTCTTTAATTTGAAAGTTTTTTTAAGATTAAGTTTTTTAAGAGATTTATTTTTTATAACATTTGAACATTTTTACCCAAGTATAAAATTTGAAATTTCATCAAAGTTTTACAAATATAACAACAAACATAATTGGTTTGATGTTTGTTTTGAATTTAATGGAGAACACACACACACACACACGTGTTTGTCTTTATCATGTGACTGTCATGAATTGAGCCCATTCTCCGTTACTTATATTTTGTTCAAAGTCCATTATAAAGAAATCAGAATTTAATGAATGAAATGAAACACAAAACACATTTAAAAATAAAACGAACAAAAAAAAATTTCATATCACCTTTTTTCGCAATTCCACATAATTAAACTAGATTTTTATTCATAAAAAAATTAACCGTAATTATTTTTAAGAAAAATCGTGTGGTATATTACTTGAAATTGTGAAAAAAAATTGAGTGTTGATTTGAAAACTTTTTTTTTTTTTCATGTTTTGTTTCTTATTTCATTTATTAAAATCCATTTTATTTAAAATCTCAGAAGAATTATATTACTGATTGTAATACAAAAATTCAACTTTTCTTAGAATGGAATTAAAAAATTCAAAAACAGTTAAAAAATATAAAAATAAAGTTTTTTTTTAAACTTATTTTTCAGATTTGTTGATTATCAAAAACCGTTTAAAGCGATTTTTTATATTGATTAACTATATTCACTACTAATAATTTTGTACAAAAAATAATAATAATTTCTTTTCGAATGTGAACATGACAGCTGTTTCGTATAAAAACACATTAAATAATCTAATTAACTTAATTTTTTTGAAAATTTTGATAAAAATTTTTTTAAAGGAATTATAATGTTAAAAATTTTGATTAAAATAAATTATACAAGGAATTAATTATGTTAAAATACACTTCAAAAATAATCACGCAAAATGAGATTTTAAACGACCATAATCTCTCCAGAACAATAATATATTGTTTAAGGAGAATAAAGTCGTTTCAAAGGAAAAATGATCTCGGGAGAGCAATAAAAAAATATAATGACGCATTGAAACAAAATGGTTTTTATCAGTTATCAAAATCGTTGAATGATATTTGTGGTAACGTCAGATATTTCGCTGCGTTTTGTCTAAATCATGCCATAAACTAAGGAAAACATTTGGATTGGGAGAAACCAAATAAACATAGATTCTTATCAGTAAATAAAAATGTATATGTAGAATAAAATCATACACATTAAAAAATTATATGCTGTAACCATGTTTTTTATACCACAATAAAAATAAGATTGAAATTTACAGGTGTGCGTTATACGCCATGCATAAAAATGATAGTTTTAAAAAAATAAAAAAAAGATGAGCATAAATAATAACTTAGACTACTACATAGATTGAAATACTGTTTATTTAAATGAAATGAAATTCTTTATGAACTAAAAGGGTTGTAGTTCTTGAAGTATACGATTTTTTTTTTCTAAGCTTGGAATAGTGCCTCGAATAAATGATTTCAAAACATAAGAAAATTGCGCTCGTACATTTCAGGTTTCTTCGTAAAAATTAGGGTGAGCGTTATACGGCGAATATACCTAAAAATTATAAATTGCAGCTTGAAAGTATAGGTGCGCATAAAACGGCAGATTTTACGATATTTATATGCACACACAAATTTTTTTAAAAATTTTGCAATGAAATTTTGTTTATGCATTTTTAAAACCTTAAACATATATAAAAATAAAAACGCTTTGGATTTTTCAAAAATTAATTACAAAAAAAAAAAAAAAAAAAAACTTTTTTAAGAGTTTTTTAAGGAATGATCTTCGAAAGTTTGTCTTTGATAAAAGTTCTTATTTTTTTCCCGTTGAATTTTTTTGTTTGTTTGTTTGTGTTCAGTGTTGAGTTCATTTTGACTTTTCAAGTATTTTCTTTTTAAACGTTTATGTTCTTTGCATAAAATCGTAATACTTGAAAACTCATTTTCAAGTTGTCTTTAACAATCCAGGTTTTTTTAAGTAGTTATTTTTATTTGCTATTTAAATTGCTTGTTTTTTTTTATACAAGCCATTACAATCGTTAATTTTTGTGGTATAATTTTTGTTGTTTTAAAGTTTCAAATTATTTGAATTTTAAAAATTACTTTCATACTGACGGTTTTTTTTTAAATTTTCATATTTTAAGAAATGTTTCTTTTAAAAAATTTTGATTTTATCGTACAGTTTAATTGTTTAGGTTATGAACTTCGTCGCCAACAATATTTAAAACCTAATACTTGAATTCCTTTCCAAAATTGTTTGAATGGAACATTAGATATTGCTTGACAAATTCAACTGACTTCTTAGCGGGGTGTAGAAGACAATACCAGTACAAATGTCCTCCTCATCACCTGACCCAGCGGTTTTGGTGGTTTAACCGTGAACATGTGTCCGACATTATTTCTGACGAATTTTGGATTCGAATAGGGATGTCACTAAAAATCTGTTGAGGATCAGTGTCCTCACGTTGACGTTTGGTGAGGTACCTTCTCAGATGTCGTTTTTGTCACGACTGTGGTTTAAAATTACGAGATGCGTCGCCAATACCCTTTTGTACCTTCGTAGTGCGAAGTTAATAAATTGTCAATTTATCAATCAATTGACTTTGCTTCAAAATTATGAAGTTTTTTTTTTACAGTAGCTTAATGTAACGTGTTAATTTTGACTAACTAATCGAGGATCATCATGCAAATTTACGAAGTCGGTTGCCAATAGCCCTCGTGCAGCTTTATTATGCGACGTTAATATAACTCACACTCACCCCCAAACTAATCGAGTGTCCTATTTTTCATGTATAATATTGTTAATTGAAATTTTATAAAATTCGGGATATGTTTGTCGTTCATATTGCTTCTCACACGTAAAATTTACTTCCTACTGTGCAATTGCAGATGAATCAGGCATTACTTACAAAGCGACGCAATAAAGACAAAAACTGAAAACTCATGTCATATGGTGATAAATCGTTGCGAGTAGTGTTACTAAAGAATGAAATAAATTATATTTTTATTATATTTATATATTAATGTGAATGATGTTGATAAAGCATATTTCAAGCTTTTTTAACGAGCTATTTGATAGATGCTCAATAATGGTATGTGACTCAATATTCATGCTTTTGTGTAATGTTTGAGTGACGAAATTCTGAACTAAGAATGCTTCACAGAGTCAATATATGTCAATCTTTGAAACCGTATCGAACATTTTGAATTTGTCATCTCAGTGTTAATCTAATGGAATTTTAGATTACCTTATTAAACGTAGATTTATTATTTGATATTAATACATACTTTTGTTTACTATTTCTATATAAATTCATTGCTTTCATACAAAAAAAACCAATAATTTAGATCTCAGATGTTAATTGCTATTTTTTTTTATTTATAACAATGGCAGAAAAAGTTTCAGTCTTTTCTTAAATTGTGGTGGATATTTGTGGCCCCTGATATGAACGTCTGGATCTGTGCTCTAAACTAGTTATTTTTTAATTGGATTCTCGTGAAAGTTATTAAGAACAGAGGAATTATTTTTCAAATGACCTTAAAGAAACCAGGGCATCATGCACATTCAAAAAACTGATTTTTCAATTTTAGTATTAAAATATAGTGTGCATATTTTTCTGAATCTAAAAATGTATAACACTTTTATGTCCGTTGACAAGATAACTTTAAAATATGAAAAAAGTAATTCACAAAAATGTAAACAAACGTTTAAAAATGTTTGATTTTTTTCATTTTTTTCTCGAAAGCATAATTTTTTGCTTTTAGGTACACTTTAAAAAAACTATTGCTCTGTATGGTTCCAAATTTTTTTATAATTCTATACAGGATTCCTTTGCATATAGTGAACATGTTTTTTTTTAGTCGAAGTGGTACATAATTTTTTAACAAATAGTTTTATGTGTAAAATAGGGGAAAAAATAAAATTTTTGAAAATTATACAATGTTTTACAATTTTTTAAAGAAACTATCTTAATATTTTACTAAAAAAAATAGGTTCACTATATTTTGTGTATTGTTTTATATATGTGCAAAAAATATTTTACATATTTACGAGATTCTTTTTTAGAATATGGTACCTAAATATAAGCATGTATTATGGTAACAAAAATTATTTTTGTATTTCTACAGAATGATTAAAATATCTTTATTAAGATCACAACAAGTGTAAACTCTATTGGAAATTTTTTAAAGATGTACATAAAAACAAGGTGTCTTAATTTTGGCATTTTAGTATTCCGAGCATGTCCTGGTACCCTTAAATCAATGGCATTTTAGCTTTTATTACTTATTTATAAGTGTTTTGTAATTAAGTGTAAATCATTGCCTTTTCCATTTGACTTGCATAAAATTAATTTTTTCATCTGATTTTGAACTGATATTCGATATTTTAAATTTTTAATTAAGATGAAAACTATCGTACGACATAAGAGAGAGAGAGAGAGAGAAAGGAAATCTAGAATTGTCAAATAGTTTTTTACTAAAATTTGAAAAAAGTTCATTTTTGAAATCATCTTTTTCTTATAGTTTCTGTTATTTTAAAATAGATTTTAAAAAAATTAATATAGCGCTCAATATACAGAAAATTGCAAATCGTGCTCTGAATATATATTAAACTAATATTTCGTGTGTATGATGGTAGTAAAATTCTATTTTGTTGTTGTTGAAATCGTGGTACTTATTCGGAGGGAGAACGAGAGAAAAGTAAATAAAAACATAAACTCAACCAATGAAAACAAAGAGCAGTGGTTGGTTGCTCTCCACAACACACGATGCTTCTGGAAATCAGGAGATTATTTCCAAGAAATTTCATTACATTCTGCGATGTAAGTGCTTCTGCGAAATGGCAGGTCTAAATCGCGTGCACCTGTTACGTGATGCAACCATCGTACTTGAAAACGGTGGTGAAGTATTTTAGTTCATTTTTGTTTTTCACTTAAATCGATTTCCAATGAATGGCACGAATCACAAGAACGAAAAGTAATTTATTTTGTCCGTTAATTGAGAAGTTAAAATTTGTACTAACTATGCTTCCATGAGGTATCCGACTACCCAAAAATTGGAAATTTTGCCAAAAATTGACAAATTTTTGACACGTTTTACTCGAAATGTGTTTTTTCGAAAATGCTAAAACGGGACCGATTGCTAAAAAAGTTTTGAAAATAATTAGCTGAAATTTCTTGTGTATGTTCTGTATAATAGTTCATGCGATTCAACTTTCAGATTTATCAATCACTGTTTTATTACAAAATTTACAAACCTGATGTGAATATATTCACTGTTTTTTCAAGCAATTTCATATAGTAACTAAGGTAAAGTGCTCTAGTTAAAAGAAAAATATCTGTCATTCTGAAGGTCATTTCAAAAACCAATAGCAAAGCAACACATCAAAATTGAAAATTTGATAATTTGTTTATGAACTTTTTGGAACAGAAACTGGTCGCGTTTATGCTATTTTTCGTAAATTTATATCTATTTTTTTTCCATTTAGTAGTAATAATTTCTTTTCCTTTTCTAAATTTTAGCATATTTTTCTTAAAACGTATTAAATAAATCGAAAAACAACAAAAATAATCTCCATATCCCTATTTTTTTTAAAAAAAAAATTTGTCGCAAGTCGTCGGATACCTCAAATTTTGAAAGATTTCAGAATTTTGGATGGTATTAATAATTTATGTACCAAATTATCTGAACAACAATAACTTTATTGGAGTATAAATCCAATGTAGTTATTTATAAATAATGTTTCACTTTATTTTATACTTTGTTAGTATGTAACAAAATTTTGCGGTTTTGATGCTTCTACTTGACTAAAAATCTGTTATCAGTTACATAAATTGTTAAATTAAAAGTTTCATCCCTCGGGTGATTCTTTAGGAGAAACCAATCATACATGTGACAACTATTTCTTGCGGGCCGCAACATGCGGATTAACGGAGGATGGTGCTATAAGATCAAAGACATTCAAAATGCAGCAATTGATCAAAATATTAATAATTTTGGGTTTTATTTTAAAACTATATTAAACTCCATCAAACTCTACTCACACACAAAAAAGTTTAATGCATTTTTTTTACCTTGTTATGTAGTAATTTCGATTTTCTTTCAGCAATGATCCCAAGTCCCCCACCCCCAAATATTTGGTTGCTGTCGCAAGGATTTTTTTAAGAAAGCTAATTTTTATCTCGTTTTGAAAGAGATCTTTAAGAAAAAGGAGGCATTGAAAGATTTGTGCTTTGTGGTATAGTGACGAGCAAAATTATATTTTTTAAATATAGCATTTTCATGACAAATTAAACAAGTTGTTGATCCATGTTTGTTTCTTGCTACGAAACAATCAATATCCTAATCGTCTTGAAATAACAAATATTCTTTAGATATTTTTCGCTTGGAAGGCATGAGGATTAATTGAAAATTTATTTCTCCCATGAAATAGTCGCTATTCTACTGTTACAATTACTAACCGTTACAATTACAAAAATAAAAAAAAGTTATCCCGCAATTCCTAAAACCTCCACATCGATAGCAAAATCGACAAATGGGATTGCTTGATTGATAGAATTTCTTGCTAAATTTTTAACACAAAGTTCTTAAATAATTGAATTTGTTAGTGCAACGAGGCATGACTGGGTCACTCAAAAAGGTCAAGTGGGTCGCATGCGGCCCGCGGGCTGCAGGTTGAGTATCGCTGCCCTAAATTTAATTTAATTTTCGTACGCATGCTTCAGTCTAAATGAGATATTGGCATATATGCTTCTAATTTAAATATACTTAGCTAAAAATGTGTTTCATGCTCATTAAAATGTTTTATTTTCTTCTATGGGATTACTTTTTCTCTCTTCGTATAAATTAGACTCTCAAACTAGCTAAACATTTCTTTCTGGATTTAAAAAAAGTATATTTCATTCGCAAAACTTTAAGCCACAAAAAGATAAATCTTTACAATATGCATTTTAAAAATTCTTGGTGATAATTTACATTTTCGAAATTCCATCTCATCACCTTTGTTCCAATGTGGGTTGAAATTGTCGCTCTCTGCTTTCAATCATCTGAGCTCAACTTGTCTGTGTTTTACAGAATACTTAATTAGCTTTTAAAAATTCTTGCAGTTGTTGAGTGTTTTCTAATGTTGCTGCTGGGATCGTTTAATTTATCGCCGTGGGATTTTATCGGTGATTTATCATCTTCTCACTTTTACTAACTATTTCCTTGACAAGTGCCCCATTTTGTACTAAATATTGTATTACCTCTAGTTCCACTAATACTCCAGTTAGTGCATGCTTCGTATGAGATAAATGGGTAAGAAAATTATGCCTAGATAATGTTTTAAAAGTATTAATTTCATGCCCTAATTTACGGAAATACCCTCCCCCCCCCCCACCACCATCTTTCTGAAATTTGTTAACTTTTAAATTGAAGAGAGAATTTGTGTGATTAAGATTACAAAAGCAAATTTATAAAAAATATTTTCGTAAAACTTGCACCCCTTTATTTAAGGTTGAAAACAAAATGCAAGAGGAAGCTTCATGTTTGATCTTAAAAACATAGTAATTTTTATAGAAAGACAAATTAATGAGTAAAATTTACCAATGGAAAAATTTTTAATAATTTTTATGAGGGTAAACAAATTAAATTAAATTGTAATTATGATTATAATGCTGATTTTTTGACATTTACAAATACTACAAAATTCATAAAAATAGGAACTAAAAGTTACTGCAATGTAAAGATTATTGCATGAATTAGAAAGAAGAAAAAAGAACGAATTTGTAAAAATCACGAAATCTCTCAACCAGTATGGTCCACAGCTTTAGTATGGTATTAAACAAAAGTATAATTTCTAACAAATGCTTGGATTATGGTGTAATTATTGATTAATGTATTGCGTTGAGAGAGGAGTGAGAATGCGTGAGATCACTGAATTGCATATAAATAGATTCCAGCGTGGTGTTGATTAAACCATAAAAATCAAAGTATCAACAAAAATAAAGATGACTGTGTTGTGTAAGGAAGGTGATCGAGATAGTGGGCACTTGTTACTTCATCACCATCCACTTCTGAGTGGCCATAACTTATTTTGCGGATGTTTTAACTAAACCCTTTTAACTGCGGAATATGGTATTTTCACATAACCGTATCCTTCAAAACGCGGATGGTGCCAGACGGCACGGAAAGCATGCTAAAAATACTCGTTCTATCCCCAGACGATCGCTCATCAAGACCTCTTTACTTGTTAGCCCTCCGGTAACTTATGTGGGCACTAAGCCAACATTTGCCCTAGACCGAATGAGCCAACTTTTTTTAGGTATTAAAATAAAAGATTATTTCCATGTTCAAATTTGTTTCTTGTATAAAAATGATTCGTGTCTAAATTATATACTTTTTCTGAGCCTCTTTGAGTTTGCTAAATAAATTTCGTTCGACTTCCTTCTGAATGTTTGAAGAATTCGGAACTAAAGATTTGGAAAGATTTGAAATATTTTGTGTATGCATAAATAGGGAAAATATTAAGATTTTTTTTATCTGCCAATAAAAATAACTATCTTGAATACTAAAACTCATCAAGTTAGTCAGTTGTATTTTTAGTTGGAAACGAAGAAATTGCACTCCATTTTGCTTAATATTATATGGATTGAGAAAGCGGTCTTTCATAGAACATTTTGTTTTGTGGAAATGAAACTAAAATATTTTCGTTGTTGTTGTTGTGATACTTCGGTACTAAAATGCTTACTTTTTCTCCCAAACCATGTTAATGCCATGAATAAATGTTCTTGTATTTTATCTGCTGTATGAATTCGGAAATTTTAGTGGATCCACTTATAAAAATTTCTGCAAAATCAGGAAAATGTTATTTTTTTATGTGTCAATTTCTTTTTTATATTAAGTATAGCCATCTCGAATGTTTCAAAAGGTCATTGAAACATAACTAAAATTTTGGAAATTTATTCTTTTGTTTTAAAAGGATAAAAGATTTAGGATGAGAGTATTTGATATTAATTTCCAGGTTCTAAGACTCCTTCCTTGTTTACAGAAGGAGTTTCATTTCGTAAAGGGGAAAAGAGCCACATTGAATTCAAAGAAAAAATATATTTGGGAGGGACGGAACAAGTTTAAAAAGAGATAGGTTTGAAAAAGCTATATTTTTTGTTTTATATGAAGGTATTTGATGCAAATATGTACTCATTAATTCTCCTAATCGTTTTTTAAATACCTTTAACATATCTGTTCTTGATTAAAATTTCTTATTCTCCTTGGTGCAATTGATTTAACTGATATTAGTTATAGATTTTACTTTAAGGCATTTAGATGTATCACTTAACGTATGCTTTCTCTCTGTGTTATCTGAAATGAGCAATTTTTGTTATAATTTGTATAAAACTCTTTTTATCTTATGCATTATAACAAATTCCAGTAGCCAAGTAATCATGATCGCTGGCATCAAGACTTATGATGTCCAACTTGAGACGCATATTTCAATCTTGATTCCATAAAAGACTTGATAAATCGTCCTGAACGATTGGGCTGATTTATGTGTAATGGTTTGAGTTTCTAAAATCTTCATCTGATACGGTGTGAAAGTTAGAAGCGTGGTATACCATTTCAGATGTCATCATTTTACCCTGGTTACAGACAATGAAATCCGTTGCCAACAGTTTTCGTGTTGCTCAAATGCAATATTCATCTAAAAATTTACGGTTTTGAAATTCCCTCTCATAAAGAAACTAGACTATCAATGTTTATTTATATAAACACAGCTTTGCGAGTCCTCTCCCTCCTTTTTTCGTCTAATTAATTGAACACCTCTAATAATATTAAAATCCTAGTTTTTCAATACAGAATTAAAGCATCTTGTTATGACCCCCCCCCCCCCGCAAGATTTATTAAGGCACCCGACTAGGTTCGAAGACCAATTTTTCAAAAATTGATTATCAGAAGAATTTTATTGTTTTAAAGAACATAAATAGGCTTAAAGAGTTATAATTATGAAATAAATACCATGCATCACCTTTGTTTTTGAAAAAAAAATTATTTTTATAAAATTTTTAAAAAAATTTCAATTTTAGGAAAAACAGCGTAAAAAATATATATGGACATAATGTAATTTTAATTGCATTGATATATTTATTGATCCACCTGAAGTGTCGCAAACCGCAGGTTGAAAAATATTTTCAAAAATAAATATTTAATAAGCATTCGAACTTCACGTTAATGATTTTTCGTTAAAATTACTCTATATTCTAAGCTAAATAGGACTATAAAATGTGATTAAATGTAAGTATCTTAAAACCTGCGGTTTGCTACACTCTCAAGGGCTTATAACATAAATGTTGCAAATTTCATTGAATTTTATATAATTGTTTTGGAGATATCCCAGTTTTCGTGCAAAAATTATCGTGAAAATTTCATTCTTCAAAAAACACATTTAAAAAATATACTTATAAGTTACATAAAGTAAATATTAAAAAAAACAACTTAAAATTCTCTAGTTTTATATGTTATTCCTTCTTCTTCCTCAATTTTTATATTTCTTTTTTTTTTCGAATGGCCCTAAGTTTTCTTCTGCAGGTTTTTGCTGTTGGCAGTGAGTGACGTTTTGAATCTGCAATGCGCTCATTATCGAAGGTTTTTTGTCCCCGTACAGTATAATAGCCCGAAACAATACCCATTTCATTTAATATGGAAATTAATCCCTGGAAGCCATTATTAAACTGCACAACAGAAATATAAGCTCCTAAACGCAATGTTTGATGCTCAACGAAAACTTCTTTTGGTAATATCTGCCACAAAATTGCATTAAAACTTTCGTTCGGATTTTGAGTTTTGCCGTGTAAACATTTCTTTAAAAGATTTCTGTCACACAAATCCATATAAACTGGCTTTATCGTGTTAACAATAGTTTGTGGCAGTCCCAAGGATTTATCCTGATACACAATATTAGAAGCTTTAGCCCGTTGAAATATACACCAACTTTCAGCTCCGACAGGGCACTGTCCATGTTTTGGCTGATGTTTTGATGAGCAACAATGAAAGAAGGCAGCAATAACAGCAGACTGCATTTTGTCCAAGTTCCCAATATTGCTTCAAATAGCAATTCCATAGTAATTCTGTAGCTTATTAATTAAACCATCAGTCAATTTACCTTTCCCCCCAGTCCTTTATTTCTGCTTTTCAATTTTCGAAGCCTTGTTCCAACTCTTTTTTGAATATGCCCAATACATTCTAGCTTCGTAACAGAATCTTTCCCGTAAATGTTCTTCACGGCATCAAAAGCTTTGGAATCTCCATCCCCATAATAGTCAGTGTATCGTAACATTCTATGATCTTCCGACCTCTCAAAAATGCGATAAGCCCCAACCGGTTCCATACTGGATGAAGATCCTTTATGATGATTACACCGCAATTTCACATTTTGTTGCTCCGTCTTTGAATTGCATTTTCTACAAAACTGAGATAAAGTTTCAAAGTCAACAATTTTCCCAGTATCGACAGATATTGCACTAACACAACCATTTAGCGAAGAAAAACCACGACGCTGCCAGGTACCATCCACTGAAACACCACAATTTACAGTATCATGTATAGATTTTTTTAATTGCCTAATACCTTTTGCTGCGTCATTCATTATTTTTTCTCCAATGGAAGTAGCAGCACTGAGGAGTTTTTTTTTCTTGTTGGCGGAATGCAAGCTTTGAGAGAAAGGGAGGTAGATTCAAAACAGCACAAAGTTTTCTTCCTGCTGAGACACCTCTACCAATCAATCTTAAGCCATAAACAAAACGAGTATTGAGTTCATTCATTTTGTCTAACTTTTTAGAAGTACAAAATGCCGATATGAAACTGCAATTTTTACAGTGCAAAGAAAAGTTTGAAGATAATCCAAACCTTGAATCTTCCACAAGATAAAGGCTTCCTGCTCTACACTTTTTATTTGGGCAACACAATAAGGAAAAAATACCAATTAAAATTTCCAGATCAATCAACCTGTTTCCAGTTAAATGTTCTGTATTACTTTCATCATCATTTACCTGATAACAATGCTGCAGCTTCAGTGAACTGGCGGTCATAATTTCTTCCTTGCATGAAGCAATTTCATTGTATGTATTTTGGTTTCCATGAAACTTTCTTTTACGGGGACGATGTGAACGACATTTACCCATGATTTCAGGTAAAATAAATTTAAGATTAAATTAAAATAATTTAAGTTCTAAAAATAAAGCAAAATATAGAAATAACAGAATTAAGATAGGCGTGGTAAATCTAACGTCGAATGTAAACAAACACGGAATAGTGATAGTCTTAAAATAGCGTTGCCAATCGTTTGCAACAAAATTGTTTGAAATAATTATTAGCAAACTGTGGCTTAGTAAACAGATAATTAAATTTTGGTTTTTGAAATTCCATTTTAGGGAAATAATAATTAAACACTTCATATGTCGCTCACTTCCGGTCCAGATGACATTACTTCCGGTTTCGTTTTCAACTACTATGACTTATTAAAATTGCTATATCTAGAGTTCTAATTTACGTAAAATTAAAATAAAGACTGTTTTGGAATCTTAAAGGTTGGGGCTTTGTTTTACAATCATAAAAAAATTCGACATTTTTGTCAAAAAACACTTTTTCAACCTAGTCGGATACCTTAAGCAGTGTGACTAACATTACCAAAAAAAAAAAAAAAAAAGCGTAAATTTGCTGTTAACTTTCTTGCTTAAGAACATTGAAATTCATCTTCAAGTCACGCAAATCGCCAAATATCCTTTTAATAGTTTTCCTGCATTCCACATCGTTATGTAGTGACACAAGATTTACAGCTGTCGTTACCCCTTCGTGATTTGCTTTCCTGCGGTGCCGGTGGTTTTAACGATGAAACGAAGTTTAAGGAGACTTTCCTCTATCCAACTAATGTCTCTTAAATTTTAGTTAGTTACATTAGCTGTTGATCTTTTGATTTAATTTTTCATTTTAGCTTCGTATATAACCGAAGAGAGTTGGTATTTACGGTAAATATATATTTATATCTGTTTAAAACACGCACTCATGTAAAACTAGAATCTATTGCATTTAATAAATTTCTTGGTATTAATTCAATATTTCTATTAAACATGTCTTAGGGTTTTATAATGAGGAATATGAAGTTTCATAAGCAATGCACAAACACACACATATAATATGTTTCTGGAAATATTTCAAGTATTAATTAAAAGAAATCAGTTGTAATCATAATAAAATGCTATCTACTAAAAACGATATACAAGTTCAGGCATCAGAATGTATTGAAAATTTTCTATTTAAAGCTGAAATGCTAAGGAAACTCTAGATTGAGTTTTTTTAAGGTAAATAATACTTTGATCTTATTATTTAACCACATTTAAGATATTAAGTGCTATATTAGTTCAAGAGTATATTCGTATTTATACGTTGACCATCTAGAAAAAAAATTTTAAGTTTGTTTCAGAAATTTTTGAATTTAAAAATAATGTATTTATTTCTAACTTTCTCTTTTTCGCGGATGAAAACAAAATACTTTAAAGAGTTATTTAGATTGCGGTAGTAGTAGAAATATGTGTGTGTGTGTGGGCATTCGCAAAACCAATTAGAATCAAAGTTATCATTAATATATGATGTTTTCAGAAAGGCGCGCGTTTTTTGTAATATTTTGAAAATTTTATTAATTTCTTTCCTTTCATGTGCACATTAAAATAAAATAAAAAGGTTTGCTTTAAATTTCATTGTTAATATATTTCAAGTAAACGGAAGCTATACGTGAAGTCCTTTTTTTTCAACTGCTAGATATACAAATTATTATTTGCCTTTTAACTACTTAAAAAGGCAGAACTTAGCATTTAGTATACTTCACAGATTCAGCCTTTTTTCTGAATGAATAAATAGTTGTTTGCTTTCGCTTTTTTCTCCTACATCGCCGCACACTTTTTATCATTTTTGAAAGAAAAGAATATTCGTATACTTCTCTCTCTCTCTCGAAAACTTATTATCATTGGTTTTAATTACCATTCTAGGATCTCATATAAATTTTGTGTTATATAAACTTCTTCGTGCATTTATATATGCATTTTTAGTCAGTATCACGTTTTTTCTAAATGCGTTTCTTTCAGAGCGAAAAAGAAAAGAAAAAATAACGCGACTACTTAACCTATAAATTGACTTCGTTTCATTTTATTCAAGTAATTTTGAACAAGATTTATATGTGGGTACTTTTTAAATGAAATATAAATTTAATGCATTATTTTTTTATTTCAGATTTTAAGACTTATTCTAATCTTTTAAGTTTAGATTTTGTGCGTAGAAACAAATATGAATTTCATTTGAAAATTAGAATCATATCAAAGATCATCTTGCATCGAGATTTGATTCACGTTTAATCTGTTGGGGATAAAAACATTTTCTAGTGTAGTGTGGTAGTTAGAATATCGAAGGCTTGTGTTGAAGTGGCCCTTCATTTCAACGTGGCTCAATATTAGAAATCTGTCACAGATATCCCATGTATTGCTTTTAATACGGCATTAATCAACATTCAATAATTATTCAATGTAACATATTAGTATTAATATCGAAGTATTTCTGCTCTAAATATATAATAAATATTTTTGCTCTTCACACATTAATTCAAAAGAGTTGTTTATATTTGGACAATAATTGCAAGGGAATCAATTTTCTGTGTACGTTCACCAATTTATGAACATATTTTTTAAAATGATTTAGGTCTTAAATACTTTTTTTTTTAAAATTTGATATTAATTTTTAAGATCTGCGTTTCAATGCCAGTTGTGATAAATTTCTTGTTTGTTCTTACACAAAATAGAACCATCTTATAAAATTTTATGAGGCGCATGAATGAATATATGATTTGGAGGATTTAGTTCATAACAAAAGAAGTTTTAATGCTTACTAACTTTTTTCTTTTAATATTAGCTAAAGAAATGTTGAACATTTATTTTGAAATAAATTCTTTTGGTGTTCTGTCTGTATGATTTCATTTATACTAATCGTCTTTTGAATACTTAAAACCGGAAACGGTATAAAATAGAATTAATCCATGATCTTTGAGATTATACCTGTATCTTTCATATCTTCGTATTTTTTTTTATATTCATCCCGTGGATACATGTTTTATTGATTAGGAAATAAGCAATTGAAATATATTTTAACATTTTAGTGACAGAGAAACATCTTTCTTAGTTCTTAATTTTTGATTAGGAAAATATGGTTTTGATAAGATCTTGTACGTATATATATTTTTTTAAAAATACTCTTAGTTTTTTTTATGGGCCTTAAATGAATTGTATTTATATCATTACTGGTCGTAAGTATTCATTTAAAAAATATTGTCTGTAATATTAAATTTTAAAATAACTGAGACATTTTTCAAAAGAAGAAATTATCTTACTTTATACTACGTTTAAATATTTCTCGCTTCTTTAAATTAAAATAATTACAAATCATGTTTTAACATTAAGCTAGTTTTATGCTTATATATTCTATTATGCAAAGAAAATGACACACACACACACACACACAACCACACACATATATATATATATAAAAAAAAAAAAAATATAATATATGTAATAGACGGGCCGTTGAAATGGATTTCTTTATACGATGGCCGTTGACATGATTTCTTGTATTACGACGATGTTGTTGGAATGGATTCTTATATGAGATTGATAAGGCAGTACGGTGATTGAAGAAACTTGTTTATTCTTGAACACATAAAGGCAAGACAAGGACGACACATAGATGTACGTAATCACAAAAAGACACACACAATACACAAACACTAGATGCGGCAGACTACATGATGACAAAAAGCGAAGCGAAAGAGCGCGCGTAACCGTGTGTTCAGAGCTTTTATAGTGGCGGTGAAGGTCGTACGACTCTTTTATAACAGGAGTCGTGATTGGCTGCAAATGAGCGGGAGCAATTAGATTAAGATTACGCGGTCGTACAATTAGATTAAGATTATAACAGTCAGAGGCGAAAGAACTAGAAAATAATTTGACGGGGTACAGTTAAGGTGAATTAGAAGAAGTCATTACATATATATATATATGTGTGTGTGTGTGTGTGTGTGTAATTAGTTATTAATAGCTGTATTTACATTTGGAAGTCGTGTTCTTATCTTTAGGTACATTTTGTACCTAAAGGTAAGTACACGACCTGCTTTTAGATTTTAAAAATTTGCAAAGTATTTCTAAACATAACATTCTTTCAACAATGTAATTTAATTTTCAAAAACTAAATTTGAAAAAAAAAGTAAAAAATTCATTTAATTATTTATACTTTTCTTATACAAATATTGCGTATTTATAATTGTAGAGTGTTTATTAAAAAATATTCCCTATGTACATGGTAAAATTTTGTTTTTTTTATGTTATATGCGTGGTATTAGCACTAAGAATAAAGTAGATTTTGTGAAAAGTGTCCCAGAATTCTAAAAAAGTTTTTTTGTAAAGTACACAAAGATATTTTTCACTGTGATTGGGATAATATTTTTAATGCAATCCAGCATTAACTATAGTTTTAATTAAATTATTCTATATCATTTTCTTGTATATTTAGTTTCGAATTCTAGTCCTTTTTTTAGAAGCTTTTTATATAACTACCCTCCGCAAACACGTGTCATCAACGATTCAGAGCAACTTTCATATAAAATATCATTGTTACTTGTACCTTTTTATACTTTACTTCACTTTTAACATCTTATCACTGGAAATTACGTCAATCCTACATCTTATAAATTGTTATGAAAATATACTACTGAAATGTGTTAGACAAAGAGAATAATTCATTTTGGTACTTTCGTATTATCGCAACCTATTGGCAATATTACATGAAACGAAGCACGTGGTTGCCAATTCAGCGCGTATGACACACAGGTAATCGGGGTTACAACTTGGCGAGATATTAATAGAGTTGGCGATTGTTGCGATAATATGTAAGAACCTTCATTTTATGTCAAGTTTAAAAGATACTTGTTTTTTTTTTCAAGCTGGAAGCAATGAAAATTATAGTTTTATATCGATATTTTGTATTTTTTAATAACAAATTTTTTTTAAAAAAATAAAGAATTAGAAATGAGTAATTAAATGTAAACAAAATATAGTTATGATTAATTATGTCAACTTTTAATGTTAAACTGATGCACATCTTTAAGCATATTTTGCTCTTGAAATCTTTTAAAATAATAATTTAAAAAATACTGAGTATTTATATTTTATGCATTGTTCATGATTACAACTTTTAAAAAATAAGATTAAATGATTTTAAAAATTTTGAGTTAGATTCAAAAATATTTTTCGATTTTCCATTTAAAAAATGTTGATTTTTTGTGTTTTTTTTTTGTGTGCTTATATTGGGGGGAAATATATTTCTTGCTTTATAATAATATTAATCTTTTTTGCTTAGGAAATATTTGTTTAGTATTGCGGACATTTGCGTGTAAAACATACTTTGAAGAAAATGCATCTGAAACCCCAGTTACATTTTTTACCTGAAAAATTCTCATTTCGAGAAAACATAAATATTTTGTCTGTAATTTATGAAATATTTTAATATAATTCAGCACCGTAGTCTAACTGGTTAGGGAGCTGAAATGTTTCAAATCATTCTCTTAAATCTTTCTGAATCCTTCACATCGTTATTCTTTTGTTTTTAAATTTTATTTTTTATTCTGGCTTCTTTGGTAACTTTCTGACTGGATTTCATTTGCGTCACAGACTTGTTTGTTATAGAAAGTTGCCATTTTTCTTGTATAACCTTCGATTTCTCTAATCTTCTTGAATTATAAATGAATTAGGTTTTATGCAATATTTACACTTTGAGATATTCTTTAGTAATTTGATAATATATTATTCTCGAAAATATTAAAAACATTTTGATCATCTTTAAGGAACACGATTTAAAATTTTTGCAGCACTCTTTATTTTCTTTCTTGGAGTATAGGCAATACCATTATTTACATCGAATTCTATCTCATTATTATCTGTTTTACACTGGTGTCCAAAAGTTAAGCATAATTGATAGTTATGTGAATAAAGAAGGAACTGTAAATCAAAATGACGGGAAACGTGATATGCGAGTGTAAAATGGTTATAAAATAAGGAAGCAAATCAAAAGAATGATTAATTTTACTATCCAAAGTAGCAGTTTGAAAGAAAACTGAGCATAGCAAGGATTCACACTTTAAAGAAAAAATGAAAGAAAACATTAAATAAAATACTGATGCTGCAGTTTAATCAGTTTAATAAGGCGTGTGGTCACCTCTGACAGCCAGGCACGCTGCACAGCGATTTACCATACTTGCTATGAGATGATAAATGAGTTGTGGGCTCAAACGGTTCCAAGCTTCTTGGAGAGTTCTCTTCAGTTCTGTAACGGAGCTTGATGGGTGCGAAAGGGCTGCAATTTGTCTCCCGAGGATATCCCATACATGCGCGATAGGATTTAAATCAGAGGAGTTCGCAGGCCACGACATGCGCTGGATGTTTTCCGTTTCAAGGAAGTCATCAATCAGCACCACTCGGTAACAGGGCGCATTATCATCCATGAATATGAAGTCAGGACCGACAGCACCTCGAAACAAGCGAACATAAGGTTTAAGAACTTCGTCTCTGTATCTTTGAGCAGTCGCAGACCCCGTGTCAAAGGAATGGAGGTCTGTGCGACCGTCCATCATGATGCCTGCCCATACCATTACTCCCCTTGATGGAAAATGATGTCTTTCCGTTATATTTCTTGGTTCAAAACGTGTTCCACGTTCTCTCCATATCGTTACCCTCCGAGAATCACTACTCAGACTAAACCGGGACTCGTCACTGAACATCACATTGGCCCACTCTCCCACACTCCAATGTTGATGTTTCAAACTCCAGTTCAAACGAGCCCGTTTATGCGCAGACGTGAGGGGAATACAAACTGCTGGTCTTCTGGCATACAGGTCAGCATGATTGAGTCTCATGTAAACATTTTGTCTCGAAATTCGTATTCCTGTGGCGACTGTGAGCGCCGAACCCAGTGCTCTGGCAGTACTGCCCCTCTGACGTCGCGCACTTATTACCAGATATCGGTCTTGGCGAGGGGTTGTGACTCTTGGTCGACCTGATACTGGTTGTTGGGTAAGATCTCCCGTTCTTTGAAACCTCTGCTACAGTCTTGAGATCACAGACTGGTCCACATTCAGAATTCGAGACACTTCGGTTTGTGATCGTGAGGATTCCAGCATTCCAACGATTCTTCCTTTCGTAAATATGTCCAATTGGCGTCTTTGGGCCATCATTCACCTTGTTTGATGGTTAACAACGTTCCTTCGCACAGCAGTTGCACGAAACTTGTCTGAACTGCCTATGCTGCGTGAATCGGTTTCTCAGCGTTCCGACATGCGCCGGTGTCTCGCGCAGGACGTAGTCCACTGAAAAGTTTTGCATAAACCCAGTGTTTCTTCTTCACCCAATTAATATTCGCAAGAAATTTGGAATAATTATACGAATATTTACTCCATGTTTTTCGCATTTTACGATTTACGCTTAACTTTTGGACATTAGTATAGTTTGACGTAGCATATTTCCCAAAGCCTTCGTGCGAGATATAAATACGAAAGCGACCATGCAAATTAAAGGAATCGCGATGATAAACATACATAAAATTTGCTGTAGCACATTAAATTATTAAAATACACTCGGAAAAAATTAGTCAAAACTCCTATGGATAAAAAGCAGCAAAAGTTAACGAACACAAAATCTTTAAGATAATTGCTTATAAGTGAATTTTATATATAAAAAAAAGATTACATTCCAAAATCATTTCCCTTAAAAATAGGGGAAAGGAAGTGCAACACGTTTATTTAAAATTAAATTTTTCACCATTCGTTCAGCCGTGGTGGCCGAGTGGTCATGATCACGAACTCGTGGCCAGCGTTTTTCGAGTCCTAGTTAGGGTTTGCAATCCCGTGACATATTTTCAATCCCGGGGTTTCGGGATTACAATATCCAAATCCCGAGATTAGGATTGGACTATTTATAAAAAATACTTACATAAAAGCATAGTTTAAATTGCATAATAAAACTGAAAATAGAATTAAAAATTTATTTAACATTATTTTAATGAAACAAATACAAAAATTAATTCATCATAAAAAACAAATAAAAATATACCAAATGATTTTTTTAAAAAAAAAAGCATTTCTTCATTTCTTGTGTTTTTGTAAATAAGCTTACAAAAACACAGCTCGTCCAGCGTTTCATCTTTGAAACGACTTCTATTTTTGTTACAAATTGTCTTGCCGAAGAAAATGCACGTTTGGATTCTTTACTAGTAGGTATTATCGTCATGAAATAGGAGTATGTTCTTTTCAGGTAGTCACCACGTCTCCCTCCATTTTCAAAAAAGAGACATTTCTTTATGAATTTTTGATGACAGTGTCTCAAATTTAATAGACTGCATTGGTGCATATACCTCTTTCATAACTTTATTTAGTTCTTCTGCTACACTTAATGGTTTTTGTATATAAATTGATCCAGTTATTGAATCAGAATGTGAATCAATTTCAAGCGTTACCTCAATTGAAATTGAAGATCCAGTTGCATGAGCTGTTAGTTATGCAATGGGATTTGAAGTGTTTCAAGTCTTCCGAACAGGTCTGCTATTAATTAATGGCATTTAATTGAAGAAGGAACTGTGACAAAATCTATTCTTGAGAGATGTTGCTTATATTATTGTATAAGCATTGCAATCAGCCACTTAGATCTGTGCGACGTTCTCCTATACAAGAAATGAGAGTGGTGCATATATTTTTTTTACCTATAGTATTTATATTTGCACAAAAAATTATACTTACATATTTCATAAATAAAATATAAATTTTTGAAAAAATTTGTTGATTGTAATTCAGACAAAAATTAAATCCCAGAATTAATTATTTTAATCCTGAAATTTAGGGATTGGAAAAAACACCGGGATCCCGGGGCTGAAAACCCTACTAGATGTCTTCCAAAAATTCTAATTGCCTCTTTCCAAGTTAGCTGGCACCGGACATTCTGAGGGTGGGAGAAATGTCCGTTTTCTGACCCCACTCGCCATGGGGGAAAAGTTTCAGAAGAAAATAAGAGAAAATATATCAAATTTTGCGATTTAATATACACACCCGCCTCGAACCCTTTAAGGTTCAACACGTGAGAAAACTGACACACACATTAAACGTATATAGTACAAAAGAAGTAAATAAGATACATTAAATGTAATAACATATTCACAATACTTTGAAATAAGATTTCAAAATATAATTCAGACAAAAATTAAATCCCGGGATTAGTTATTTTAATCCCGGCATCAGGGCTGCATACCCTAGTTCTAGTGCCATGAAGATCCACCGAGTAGAAGTCTTGATGCATGATAAATCAGTCGAGTCTCAAAGTACTCCCTTTGACGTAGAGTGGAAGCTATCTGGGAATTCGTCCTCGTCATTTAACAGTCGTTCAAGATTATCGTCACTAATTGCCCTCGTTTTTTTTTCAGGGTTCGACGTAAAGTAAAATCAAATCAAGTCACATCAACCAGCATCCATTTTATGTAATTCTCATAAATAATAAATCTATGTTATCATCAGGCGCCCTTTATCTTTTAAAAGTAAAATTGAAGAATGAAAATTTTGAAGCGTTTTATTGTATCAGTTGCCTTAATTAAGGCTATGCATGTTAAATATGTCAAGGCTCAAAGTCCTCACATTGGCGTGGTGTTGAAATTTTGAGAGTGGGTTGGCAGTTTAGGTATCGTCGTCGCCATTTGAACGTGGTTCAAAATTGCGAGGTTCGTTGCCAATAGTCTTGGAGTTGCCTCATAGGGCGACATTAATAAACTACAGTATGAATTAACCTTAAATAACTCGTTTAAATTTTGATTTTTGAATTTATTTTCCTTTAAAAAATCTTTAAAGACTTCTATCGAGTTATGCATTAAAATGCTTATTTAAAAGTGTCTGCTTAGTATTACGTTTAGTACCATAACAAAGTCCAATAGTTTTCTTTTGAATATAAAAGAATCGAATAACTTTTATATTTGCTAATTATAGATTTATGTCTGATATCAGAATCTATTTAGGATCATCAGAGATCAGAAGCTCTTGAAAGATTTTTATAAACATTTCTCTACGATAAAAAGTAATCAGCAAAACTCAAGTGTTTATTTATAACCTTTGTTGTCAAACTAGCTGAAGTGTTTCTCCTCAGTCGAAAAATAAATAAATAAAATAATCAAAATACCTACCGATTTTTTTCTCTCTCGTAGATATGTCCCTTTAGTTAATTGGTTAAGTAAAAATGAGGCCATTTTTGAAATTGTAAGAGATAAAAAAAAGTGTGGCTAGATATATCTTGAGTTACATTTTCTCTTAATTGGTTATCGATTTTCTGGAATTTTTTACTTTTGTCAGATATTTTTGAGGTAAAAAGAAGGGATAAAAAGTTCTTTTGTGTGTGGGTGTTCAACTCCCGTAACTATTTCCGAGAATTTTTGCCATCATTAATAGTTGTTCTTCACGATTTGCCACGTTATTAAAAAAGAACATGTTTTCCCCTGTTTGGTTTGAAAATATGTAAGTTCAATTTAAAAGATTGAAAAAAGTAATTAAAACTATTTTTTATTGTAATTTAAAATGTTTTGGGAAAGTACGATTTATTTTTCCTTTAAATACTTGTATTTTAGCATAAACATTTATCCATTTAAAGAATTCGTAAAGCAAATATATTATATATATATATATTATATTTTTTATATTATTTATATATCCTTCGCTTAGAATTGAGTAATGTTTATTCTAAATGTACATTTTTTTTTATTGAAAGAAAAGCTTAGCCTAGTTTATGAAATCGAGGCTTAGTATATGGCGAATGAACATCCTCAAAAAAGTGAGTGGAGATACTCTTGTTAATTTTAACTGTTCTCATTGCGATGGAAGAAATTTGCGTGAATGTCAGTGGCTTAGAGAGGACTAAATTATAGTGTATATTGATTAATTAACTTATGAAACATAATTTTCTCATTGTGTAATCCGATTTTTTCTCATATATCTCATGTCGCATCTTAAAAAATGTTAGCATTAATTTTAAATTTCGCAAAGTTTGCCGGGTAGGTTTCTGAGTTAATTATGTAGGGTTTGAAACTCGATTTCCTAATGTTAAATGAGCGCTGTAAATGTTTTCTGTTGAAACACATTCTTGAATGGAGCGGGAGGGGGTTATTTATGGACCATTCCAAGTGATGCAACCTACCATGTGTAATCGGTGCTGGTGCCATTGCCTCTTACTTCACTTATGAACTTCGGGCGACAATTGAGGCTCTTTATCTATATGAGACTCTTCCTATTCTAGAACAAGCCAAAGATCTCGTCACTTTTTGTGTCTCAAAAGCAGCAATTCTAAATGGAGGTTCATGATTAATGAAGAGATTTGCTCACATCTGTTTAGATTACAGGAGTTAGATAAAGTCTGCTTTCTCCAATGGTCACCTGCACATGTTGACATTACAGCCAATGAAAATGCTGGATATATGACGAAGGAGCTAGAAATCTTAATTCTGACAACTTTGTCAACGTTTCCTTATCAGACGTAAATGCTGACGCAAATTTCAAAATTGAGAAAGAACTCAATTCCTGTAAAGCATCGAATCTGTATTGTAAGTTGAGACCGCCTTATAACAAAGACTATTGCTAGGCTAAGAGCAGGTCATCACAAAGGAATGAGGATTAATAGGGAAGGTAGAAGAACTTTAGGAATTGTGAGACTGTGTTTAGATACAGAGCTATACTGCTCATATTTTGACTGCCCCAGCTATTCTTACTGCCCTACAAGAAATAGGGGTTCTGTTTTTGTCAACAAACCCTATGTGGATAATATTAAACAGATTGCTAGAACCATGGGTCCATGGTGCTGTCTGATTTGTGGTCCCATCATGGATACGACATCCTCCTCCTCATCAAATGTTCTCTGAAACAAAGCTGTTTGCTCAATTCTTTTCTAAGCCTTTCTATGCATCTGACGATAGATAATTTTTGTTCCAGTTTTATAAAAAATGAATACACACATTTTTAAGGGGACCAGTATGATTCAATGACCAAATATCGGTCAAATTTCAAATTTAATTTGTTAAGCATAAATTATTTTTATATACTTTAATACAAACTCAAAATTTTTTAAAGCTCTAAGTTTAAAAAACGCAGAGTTGTAATAACTTTTACTTTTGTTTTATTCGCATCCCAATGGCAAATCAAAACATTAAACTGATTTTTCTCGGAAAGATAAAATAATTAATTTGTCTTCATTGTGGCGGCTTTTGCTACCAAATTATTGACTCTTCAATTTATTCAATTCAAGCTCACGTTGGAGGCAAAATGTTGCCGATAGTACCAGGGCCAAATTGATACTCCATTGGATCTTTTACATGCCACATAATCATTTGACATGCGTGACTACGATTTTCGCACCCAGAAAATCTTTTGAGTCCAGCCGGGATCGAACTTGCAAGCTTGAGCTTACGATGCGAGCACGCTACTTCTAAGCCATTATATGCATAATATAATATTATATTATAAAGTATGCGTGTTATTATTATAAATCATCTTTTTAAATTATTTTTGGTACGTTTAAGGTACTAATTAAATCTAGCAGTTAACTTGATTTGTCAATTACTGAAACTCGACAAATTAATATTTTATAGACTCTCATTTTATTATATTCGAACTTCCCCATTTATGCTTCAAAACATTCTAAATGTTAAAGGAGGAAGTTTATGTTGTTTAATAAAATACCGAAATCGTGATTTTGCTTCACAAAATTTAATATCTTCCTCTTGACATTCCTCGCTCATATTATTATTAATGTTTTAAAGATGACATGGTAAATAACTATTCATCTATGAAGTGATAACAGCGTGAAAGGCGATGCTCTAAATTGAATTCGAAAGCGGAAGGGAGCAAGCTCATTTTATCCCTTTTCATTCTCCACAACAACTTGCGTCACTGAAAACTCTCGGTCTCCATAGCGACGAATATTAAATGGCTTCATTTCTTTCTTCTGTCATCTTCCAATTCGCTTCAGTGAAAAGGATCACATTAATGATTTTGAATGCAAGCACAGTTTTCATTTCGTCCAAGGGGATTTAAGTAACCTCGGTAACCGTAATCTCTCCATATCCATTAGGGAATAGGTTACCGCTTTCTTTTTGCGAAAGCTATGTTTATATTGAATGACAGAAAAAAAATTAAATGTATTTGAGGATTATTGTATTGGAATTGCTTAAAATACTTTTTTTTTAAAAAAAGGGCATAGATAAAAGGCATTTTAAGGCCGATTTTTAAGATGCCACGCTCAAGATTCGATTTCCGCTGTATTGAAATAAAAGACAGAATTATCAGTGGCGTAACGTACACCCCCGCATCGGGGGGGGGGGTACCGCCTACTCTTTGTAAAATCCAACTTGGGGGCCCAAAACCTGACTTTGTAGGGGGCCCAAATGTTTCCGTTACGCTACTGAGAATTATACATTGTTTTCTTTTGATTTTTTATGAACATCAAATTTAGAAGCAACATGAGAGCTATCAGCGACGGACCTGTGTTTTTGAACCGCAGTTAAGTGACGAGGACTACTTCTAAACTAGCCTTCCATTCTCCCAGCTTCTACACCACGCTAATATGAGGGCTTTGTGCCACGACACGTTTAACTTGCTTCATCCCCTCTACACGGCGGGTCTTAAGTGGCACTATGATTCGTGAACTCGGAAAAGAGTTCATGATTAGAACCACATGGTCTCGAATTACATGGTCACAATCGGCTACTGCGGCCATCACAAATATGCATATAGAGATATTTTATGTATATCTTCGTTTGCTGAGTGGTTATATCTTCGTTTGCTGAGTGGTTATAGGGCGAGCTTTATCAACGGGGATGCTAAAATCGAACTGCGAATCGAATCTTGATTCTACTGAAGATCCTTTGTGCAGAATGATAGAAATTGCTATGCGTTTAGCGTAGAAATGGACCTTTTAGTCTTTC
>BMAO01034075.1:0-21541 GCA_019973975.1 Trichonephila clavata
AAAATATGTTAAATCGTGTTTTTTTCTATTAAAATGACGTTTGCAATACGATAAATGAGCTATTTATACATATCCTATAAACAGGTTTGCCCTTTTAACATGCGATTTTTCACAACTGTGACTATGTTAATTGACGGTGTAGTCATAATATTATCATGCGAGACTTTATACATACACACATATATATATATATATATTCACACATAATTACATACCAGGAGACCCAAAAGTCCAATAACATTTGAAAGTTCAATAACTTATGGAATAAAGTAGGTAGAGGGGTCAAAATTAACACACCGGCTTGAAATGACAAGAGGTTTTGTTGAAACCAAAAAGTTCGACAAATGGCCAACAGATAGCGCTTTATATAACAAGAGCAATAATTAGCATAACAACTGATTTTTAGCAATAAACGAAGTTCTTTATAACAAATGTTCTGCATGTCGATCGTCATTCTTCAACAATACCTGTAGCTGAGGAAACAATATTGAGAATAGCATTGCATAGCCTATCTGTAGGTATAGTAAGAAATTGCCATCGGAAATTGTTTCTTAGCATCCCTAATGAGGTCATATGATCGCAGCAGACGTGCGACTTCAGGTAATCACACAACAAATAATCACGCTGATTGAAGTCTGGAGACCAGGAAGGCCACGCATAACCGAAGTGATGGCTCAGCACGCGATTCTCACCTAAACATGTTCGCCGAGATCTTTCCCATAGCGTTAATATCGTAAAGCTTAGTAACAGTTTCTCCGCTCTACTAACAATGCCTTTTCTGGTAAGGTTAATGTGACACAATTGCTAATGCAACTGTTTCCTCTCCAACTTAAGCTCATTTTATACACTATTGGCATGGGAAGTCACTGATGTTTGGCTGTCCATCTGTGTTGGCCATTTTTGCCCTTTTCTTAGTTTCAATAAACCCCATGTTATGTGTCAACTTTTACCTCACTACTTACATTTTTTCGTGAATTATTGAATTTTCAGATGATAACGGACTTTTGGGTCACCTGGTATATACCCATACAAATACATGTGAACATACAAATACATATGCAGTATTGATGTAGCATTCGTAGAACTGAAACAGAAAGACGCAAAACGATAAAGCTTATAAAATAGAAAATCCCTTTCTGCTAAATAATCCGATCAAAAGCATCTTCAAAATAAAAGATTTAGAAGACAACTGTTTCATGCATATATCGATTACAACAAACTGCTAGGATAGGAAATGGAATAAGTTGAGATGTAACCTTGTTGAAAAAGGAAATCTTTCTGTGTAAGAAGTAAATGTAGTAACTTTCAGAGCGGGAAATAATTCAGATGGAAATTTCATGTAAGCAGACACAGTCAATTCAAAGCTTTTAAATAAAACAATTTCGACGGAATTCTATTGACGGAAGGATTATCGCAAATGGAAAAATTTTGCTTGCGGATGTGTTTTAAGAAATATTTAAGGCACGGAATCTCTACTACGTGCTTTTATATAAAAGTGATAAATATATATACATATATATAAACCCTACGTAGTCAAGAGCTATCGGATATCTTTGATTTTAGACATTCTGAGAATTTCTAGCGAAATATTTGACGAAATATTTTACGACTTTCTAGATGTAAAGAACAAACGTCAACTCTTTTTCTGTTGAAATTTCAGTTACTCGAGCATTTAGAGGATCACCATCAAGTTGAAAAAGCAAAAATAAGTATTCAGAAATTCTCTGTATCATAAAAATCAATAAATAATTTGCCACTTTTCACAAAATATTCAATAAGATATTCGTCATTTTTTGAAGAATACTCCTAAAATTCCACTTGTGTGCGTAACAGTTTAAACATCTCTTTAAAAAAAAACTGAATTATTTCAGATGTTATTTCTTTTTAATACATAGAATCGGTAATCAAGTTAAACAAAATTGACAGCTCTATTGGAAATATGCAAGAGAATTATACTAAAAATTAAGAAGAAATGTAACGACGTTCAATGGTAAATTAGTATTTAAAGAAAATTGTTATGTTCAAAACATATCATTGTACTGTGCTTGTTTTTTTCCTTTTATATTTTTGTAGTCAGCTATTAGTAAATATTTCTCTGGGCAGACATTTTACTGAGAGAATATTTCATCTGATTGCAGTCGTTGAAACGAGGAGACTTCTTGGTATTTTAAAATTCCCAATTTGTTGACGATCACAAACATAAAGCCACAACACGAACAACAAAAATGCTCACAAACATTACAAAGGACAAAAGTGTTCCTTGTTTGCTCTGGAGATCTCAGTTTTTATAATTTATTTAACCGAAAGCTTTTAGAATCATACGATTTCCGTTAAGATCTATCATTGGTCAGAATACGTGGGTGCTGCCATGTTGCTTCATTTTATTTTAAAAATGCGAAAGTGGTAGTTTTTAAGAGATAAAGTTGTAGTAAACAGTCTATTTCCCATTAGATGGATAAACTGAAATTTATCACTGGAAGTCTTGGAGGTCTCAAGACTATTATGAACTAAATATAATCCCTCGAGGGATAATTTAATTCGGGAATTACTACATATGCAGTCGACTCTCGATAATTCGAAGTTGAAGGGACCAGTAAAAAGTCCGAATTATAAAGAGTTCGCATTATCAAGAGGGTAGGAAAAAACTCCCAAAATACTCGAGGAGAAATTTTTTTCTAACACATTTAAATTTAAATCTATTTAATAAAACAACAATTTTGAACAATGTATGCAATTCTTTTAAAGCATTTTTTTAAAAGTACATATTATCTAATATATAAAATTCTCCTGTCACAGTGTTTGTAACCAAACTCCTCCGATACGACTTGACCGATTCTTATGAAATTTTGTGCGTATATTCAGTAGGTCTGAGAATAGGACGTAAACTATTTTTCATTCCGATATTGCAATTAGTTGAAAAGATATTAATTAAACACCTTAAAAACGCCTAATTGTTTTACTCCTGAGGGTTGTTTACTTGGCAGAACTTCCATTCCGTTTCGGCCGAGCGGTGATCCGACGTTTTCCACCATCTTAAAATTGCCATCCAATTTTTACTGTTGAAATCAGACAAAAATTAATTACAGAATCGGAAAGATCATTTATTTCGCCACAATATGATATAATTTTTTTTGTGCAAAATAATTATATTTTCTACTTTTTAAGAATTTTTTAAAAAAGGGTTAAAACTGATGCGTTTTTATGCGAATTATTTCTAAATTGTTGCGTATGAATTTGTTTTCGTGTTATTAAAATGATATTCTACACTAAATAATTTCAAGCCTTTATCTTTTAGATCCAGTCATTTAAAAAATAAAATTCCCAAAACTTTTTTTTAAAAGATTTTTCAAAAAATACTCAAAATTTTAACTTAACATTGAATAACTTTGTCATTTATGATTATAATTGTACGAAACTTTATTTCCATGTGTAAAAGAATATTATCCATAATCTAAAGACAGATTGAAAAAATTGCTTAAAAATTACGGATTTTAAAATTTCTTTTGTGATTTTCCTAAAAAACCGTTTTTGCGAGAAATAATTTAAACAGTATTTTTTGCACATTTTTTTATTTAAAAATTCTTTATTTTTGCAATTAATTTGTGAAGTTTGAAAGCACTAACTTAAAAATTATGCCCTAAAAATGAACAAAATTAATAAAAAATTCGCGATTTTACAGTTAGCCAAACCTTGGAGTCGAAAAATAGTTTTGCGCCAAAGACCTTTGAACTGTTTAACCGTCGACCGCATCTAACTCAAGGGTTACACTAAAAAGTTCTGCCTTAAACAGGGGGAAATCAGTAAATTTGGCGAGTAAAAAAAAATGCGAGTAAAAAAGTTATTTTTGCTTCAATTTTCGTCATTTTTTCTTTAGATAATTTTAAAAATTAAATCATTATAGATGTTAGATTAAGATGACAAAATGTATTCAATACATTTCTGAGACTCATTTAAAATATTCATCAGTACCAAATTTTTGTTCTCTTTCATATAACTTATAGTTTACTTTAAAATAATGCCTAATGTATAAATCTTTTTTTCACATATAATTTCATAATAAAAACGCAAAATTTGCCCATTTCGAAATTTTTTTTTTGAATTATTCAGTTAAATAAGCATAATTTCCTTAGAAAAAAATAAAAGCGATGTTCAAATAAAAAATTCTACATTATTAATTGCGTGTTATTAATGTATCAAAAATCACTAAATTGGCATGTCACAATTACTTGCTAAATTAATATTTTTAATCAATATTAGTATAAAATAATTAATTTTTTTGTATTTTTGAATTCTTCTAAAATGAATAAATATAGATGAATTTAAATGAAAAAGATTTTTAAAAAGTTCATTGATCATTTAGAATCAGTCATTAAAAAATAAAATGCCGAAAAATATCTTTTTTTTAAGGATTTAAAAAAAAAAATTTTTTTTTTACAAAACAATGATATTTTTCATATTTTATGATTTTTTTCTAAAATTAATCAAAATCCTTGCGTTTAAATAAAAATGATTTTTAAAACTTTTAGAACCAGTGATTTAAAAAATAAAAAGCCAAACACTTTTTTGAACAAATTTTAACAAAACACTCAAAATACTTAAAACAATCATTTAATAATTTCTTCTTTTATAAAGATAATTGCATGAAACTTTTTCCCCGTGTGTCGAACATTTCAAAATATCCTCACAATTTTACTTGAAGATTTAAAATAGTAGTAAAATTTTGTAATTTGAAAAATTTCTACTTTTCTGTCTTTTTTCAACATACAACTATTTTTAAAAAGGCTACATTTTCGTTTCCGGGGACTAAAAAATTGCAACGAATGAATTGAAAAGTTAGTGAGTGATTTATAAATTCGCACTGTTCGCCAATTCGAGGGTTTTTAGCGATGGACCTCGAAATTTTCAACCATGATCAAGTGACGAGGACGACACCTAAGCTTTTACCCACCTCTCCTAAGTACCACACCACACCAACGCAAGAACAAATTTCGAAAAAGGGAGTTTTAATGTCATAGTTAAAGAAATCACTCACATCGCGCATACACACACATAAGTGCTATCGTCCTGAGGGAAACAGGAAATTCCCATGGGGATTAAGTTATTCACTGGTAAAATTAATTAAATTATTCACTGGTGCTGATTTTGTTAAGAGAAGGGAAAATGTTAAACGAGAAAGCCATGACACGCACTCACGGGCATTACAATCACATCGTACGCGTCACACCCACACAAAAGTTCTGGCGTCAGAAAGAAAGGAGGAAATTAACATGGGGTTTAAGTTATACCCTCGGTAAAAGCCCGTGCAACGCCGGGCCGGGCCAGCTAGTATACAGTATAATTATTAAACAGAAGTTAAAAGTTCTGTATTACAAGAATACTTTTATGTATTAAAAACAATTATTAAAAGAATACAGACTGTACATAATTAATTCTTTTTGGCAAAAAACTGTTATATTTAAAAATCTATTTAATAAGTAATCGGTTCCCTCAGATACTGTCTTCAACACCATTGGTTCTTCAAGGCAGTGTCCAGTCCGGCCCATGCCCTATTTGGTGCCACATGCTATAAGTCACACAGATTTGTGATAAACCGTCATGTCATCCGATGCATAATACACAATCCTACGCAGCTCTTTTTCACATTAGTGGACCATCCTTTCTGAACACATCCGTAGCAAGGCCACGTCTTAAACGATAGATATGGACAGCTGGCAGAAAATGCGGCCGATCTATTGACCATTTAAAGAAGGAAAGCAATAAAAGTGTCTCTTTGCTTTAAGAACCAAGAAACATAAAAAAAGGGATGGTAAGTAGATAGTCATCAAAGGAGCTACGTTACAGGGGAGACACGCAGAGACAATACAACGCAAAACATGTAGGCTCCAACCCGTTTGCTACAGGACTCTACATGATAGTGAGTGTTCGAATTGTTGAGAGCTATTTAAGATAACTTTGAATTATATATTGCGTGTTGTAGTCTGATCAGCTGCAGATTTTACTTCGAAATATTGAGTGTACCAAAAAGTATTGTTTAGTTCGAAATATCAAGAACTTTCCTAGGGGCTGAGCATATACTTCGAATTAGCGAGAGGTCCGTATTATTCAAAGTTTGAATTAGTGAGAGTCGACTGTATATACATATTATAGAATAAGAGAGACAGCAACTTATATAATAAGATTCAGTTGAGTATCGTGAATATACAGACATATATCGTCCATGTAATAACAAGCATTTTTGTTAATATCTGAATGGCTGGATGATATGGCAATTCTTACAAGGATAGTCATTTTAAATTGAAAGGCATAGGAAAATCATATGGAGACGAAGATTTTTATATTGTGGTAAAGATAAAATCACAGAGGGGAATAAAACAAGATATGTAAAGAGTTTCTCAAAAAATAATTTTAACAAATGAACATTGAAAAATTCTTTCTTACACATTAAAGATTAAAAATAAAATACAGGAAATTGAATCACTTACAAAATAAGAGTATAAATATGATTAAAGAAAGTCTGAAATGCCCAAACTTACACATACATCAGTGTAAATAATTCACTCATTGTTCATAAAATGTTTATAGAAATAATATTAAAATTTGATTTTCACTGTTGATATGTATAATCGTTTTTAACGCATTTTATTATTATAGTGAAATATTTCCTGAAATCTACAAAAGTGAATCTAAAGGAACTGATATGTTGTAAAATGTATGACACATACCTAGTAGTTCAGAAATTAACAAGAAAATCCAAATTCACCAAATTTCCAATCTGTTACTTAAAAAATGAAGTTCTTGCGAATTTCATTTTTAAACAAATTTCAATACTTCTAAATCTTACAAAATAATTTTAAGAAAAAAAATTCAAGAACTTTGGAAACTAAAAAAAAAGACTGAATATGATTGAGAAACGCTGCATGTTTTTTCCCCCATATTACTTTGAATGAATTGTGTGTTTTAATTGAAATAAAAAAAATCTAATTAGGAAATTTCTCATTAGGAGAAGAAAGAAAGTATGCGTACACAGTAAATATTTCTTCGACACAACGAGAGTTGCGAAATGATTAATACTATGCAATCGATAACATTGTCTTTTATGCCATTCATTCCGCTATACTAGCTTTTTTCCCTAAAATATTAAGTCATAACCTTTTGCTGAATAATAAATTATTACCGAATTGCTTTTTCAATTTTCCTTACTTTTTAATTCAATTAGAGATAAACACGCGGCCCACACTCTTTGGTGCATTATGTGTAAATATACCCGTAATTAATTACTTAAATGTGATTTTGTGATTGCATTCCCCTCTGCCTTTCAAACAAACATCTTTTTCGCTGTAGCATAAATGAAAGAAATACAAGAGTCAATAACAGAAATAGAATAATTATCTTTCTCTCCCTGAATGCTTACATTTACTACAAAAAGACATCCAAGTAGTTTTATCATTTAAAATAAAGGTGACATTTAATGAAGTGAAATTTTTCCAAAAAGCATTCTTCGGCACTTTTTATATTAAACAATTAAATGACAGTTTAACTAAAAATTAGAAAAAGTTTTACATTCTCTCTCTCAGTTCCATTATTACTTTATATTAAATATTTTGTACAATATTTTATAAATAATATTTATATTATATCAATGTTGCACTGTGTAATAATACTAATTTGAAGTTTAACATCCACACAGTGATAAATGATACTACGCTATTCTCTTAATAAAATAACTCATAAATAACTCTACTTTCATGCATGTAATGTATTCGTGAAATATTTTTCTCTGAAATACCTTTTTTATACATAAAATTAACAAAAACTTACAAACATAAAAGTATTTCTAATAGTTTTATAGAAGTAAATGTTTTTATTTTGTTAAAAATAAATTATTAAATAGTGTTCTTTAGTGCAGTAATATTAAACAAATCCTTCTTCGATCGATTGATTATTAACACCTCACTTTTGAAACAATATGATTATCATTGGCCTTAGACTTCGAAAGAAAAATTCCATTAAGTAAATAAGATTCCAGAAAATACGGGTATCTTCCAACAGCTAATTTCTGGACTTTTCTACGACATCAGTTTATTGTTATTATTATTAAAATGTATGAACTCTTCCTTTCCTACCATAGACCTTTTCCCGAAATACATTAAGTTTCTGATAATCTAATGTTGGTAATTTTTTTTAATCCCCATAATCATTTTTGATCATCATCTAAATTTAAAATTTCATTTCTGAAAAACATTACTATTGTAATATAATACTTGATAAAATATGTGTTCTATAATGTACTATTTATTGTATAGGTAATAATATAGATAACACACGCACACACACACATATATATATGAAATAGACGCGGCCGTTGAATGGTATTCTTTATATGATTACTATTAATTACGATCGATGTTTGCTTTGTCTGGAATTGACGAGGCATTCCGGTGATTAATTAAAACTATTTATTCCACATCTTAAGCACATAAAATATTACAGGGACGGCACAATCTAAGCACACACAAACACACTGCAGCTGACTACATGTTGAAACACAAAGCAGAAGCGAAAGAGGGCGCGGTCTCCAGGAGTCTCGGTATTTATAGGCAGCTTAAAATCACGTGATCTGTGTGGGTGGATGGATGTAGTTTAAAATCCTCTCGTTAGGCGGCTGGTTAATTTATTACTAAAACGTTGGTCCTAAAGGGGTGGACCAAAGGTAATTAAAAGTTATTAAGAATAATTAATGGGGATTATTACATTTCCCCCCTCCGCAAGACCCGTGTGAGCACCAGGGCCCTTGGTCCACACCCGTATCATACAGAGATATAAAGTACAAAATTAAATTTTTAAATTATCATTATTTAAAAAAATTTTCTTTCACTTCAACATTAACAAAAATATTCGAGAATTTGCCAAAGTATAAATCGTGTAAAAATTTTGAAACAACCATCCACCACATTATTAATATTGGCTATGAATTCAAAAATATTAATTCTTAAAATACAAAAAATAATTTCTTAAACATTTATATGAAATTGTATATAAGAGCACTGAGGGTGAAAAGAAACAAATTAGGATGACCCACGCCTTGCACATTCTTTGAGACAAGTTTTACTTCTTATCGTGTAAAGTTGCACAATAACTTCAAAAACAAATATCCCAAGACTGGAAATTGCAAGTCGACCGAAGAGATTTTTTTAAAAATTATTTATAACTTTCTTTTATGTATTAATTTTATTATGACATATATATATATATATATATATATATATATGTATATGTTTATAAATGTAGGTATACATTATATTCTTACTCTGTTGTCTCTTCCTTTGCAATCCAATAATTTACGCAAATATGGGGGAAGATCCATGGCCTTAAAACTATGTTTAAACCTATAATCCTAGCTCCCAAATCAAAAGTGTTTGCAATTATACTAATGAAGCTATCTTATTTTTGTCCTATACTGTTTTGTTCTATTCCTATTCATTGCTTTACTTTTTTACATTTATGGCAATTTAGTATATGGTTATTGATTATACATATGTGTGTGCGGATGGGCGTGCGTATAATATCATTTTGAGTCGTAAATGGGAGCTAAAAGATTAAACGTAACTCCAAATGAAACATGCTGATATTTATTCAAAGAATGCGTAGTTTAAAGATAAATGATGTTCATTGGAGTAATAATTTTAACTCATAGTATGAGGTGTGACGATGATATTAAAAATGCCCCTTTCATCAAAGAATTCACTTGAGAATAAAATGCCTGTGTAAAATCTTTTCATCAAGACCGAGAAAATTTATTTATTCAATCTTTTGACTGAAAGGAAATAAAGTTCCTTTCCATATTCTTGTAGACTTATTCAAAGTGACATGAGGATTTCACTAAAATATTAATATTCTGAGATTGCATTCACATATGTGCTTTCGGAGGGCTGTTTTTATTATCCTTTTTCGTCTAAAATGGAATTTTTATGCTGTCAATAGTGCTAGGTATTTCTTTTTTCAGAGAGGAAATAATAGAAATATCCTAAACAGATAAATTAGCTTATGCTGCAAGAAAAAGCATCGTCGTTTTCATGAATACTAAAACAATATATTTTGTGGTAATCATAATGTAAACAAATAAACATTTATTCGCTTTTCTTTGCAATGATGTAAAAGAAAATACATTTAACCAAATTTAATGTTTAGAATTAAACATGAGGTACATTATTCGAATTTTTTAAACCCCAATGTAAGTTTATTTTTTATTTATTTCTCAAAAAACCTTACAACTTACTTTGTTTCTTGGATATTAAAAATTCATTTCTTGACTAAAAGTAATCTAAGTAAATGTTACAAGCTATTTGATATGTGGAATTTTCTTTGTACGTATATATATATATATATATAATCATTATTTATTTATTATTTTGGTAAAGGTAAAGTGTGGTTATTTATAGTTTTTGTAAATAAAAATATCCTTACAAACTAAAATCAAACGAATATTATCATTCAATAATTTTTGGTATCATAGTCTTAGAATTAATTATTAGCTTTAAATCGATCAATTTTTTAATGTATAACAAAACTGAAGCATACTTCCGATCTAACTAGCCTTAATTTTTTTAACTTAATTTAGTTTTTAGTTAACTTTCCATATTTTTATAGCTTCCATAGAAGATAAAATTAGAAATAAATAGCCCTTTTTGTATTTAAATAATCAATGTACACGTTTTTAGTCGAGAAGTGTTATACAAAATTGTTTCATCTTGTGTTAAAAGCAATAATAATATTAAATAATTTAGGAAGAAAATACAACTAATAGAATTCTTATTTCTTATAAATTGGGAATAATTTATTAGAAAAACGAAGAAAATTAAACTAATAGAATTCCTGTTTCTTATTAATTAGGAATAATTAATTAGAAATAAGAAGAAAATACAACTTGAAATTAAAAGCTTCTGGAGTTAGAAATCTGTGCTGTCTAAGTTTAACGTTAAAGTCATCCCATATCAAATTCATATCCGATGCAATGCTGGTTGAAGACATTTTTATAATTGAAGGGAAAAATAATTACTCTCACCTCTAAGCTGAATGTTTTAATTTTATTGTATACAAAATTAGAAAATGGAATTCACTTACGTTTCTTACGCATTTGCATAAGTAGCTTTAGGAAATAAATTTAGCAGATAGAGGAGAAATAGAATGGTAGAATACAGATAAAATCGTAAATGAAAGGATCAATCAAAGTAAGGGTTAATCCATGGCATATATATTATTTGAGTGCATCAAAAATATGAATTAAGTGCATCAAAAATATGAATTAAGTGCATCAATTACAATTATGGTAATTTCTTTGATAATAACACCAATACAAAAATGCTACAAGGCTGATTATTTTGATTTTCTACAATTTCAAATGAAATTGACTTTTATATTACAAAACTCCTGCTTGAAATTTTAGGTTGGGTTTGACTGTTACTTTTTATTTATGCCAAAGAAATTGTCAGAGAAGGGATAAAAAGAAAAAAATATGTTAACTCTTCTTGCATCTAGAGAGTACTTGGTTATATTTTTTTATCCTAATAATAAATATTTATATTTTGTACATAAGACTACACATGATATATTTTGAAAAATATATTAAAATCCATTAACTGCTTAGCTTTGAGTGGTTCCGGAAAATAACAAAATTCAATAAATTTTTCTATGCATGGAGCATAGTATTATTTTGAATGCACGAAATTTTATGTGATAAATAGAATTTTCTGATTTCTGATACTACTGAAAGAGAAAAAAAAAGAACTAATGTGGGCACACAAAATGTAAGCTTTTATATTACATACTAGTGTCGCGAGAAAAAACAACTTGAAATTTATAGCAGTTAATTACATGATTTTAACTTAAATACTTTATAAATAATTATACTAGAATTATATATGTGTCTCATTCATCATAACCATAGACCGTATTATAAATTAACAATGTCATCTCATTCATTAATTCCTCATTCACACGTTTTCCTTTGTATGATATTAAAAGTGATGCATTTTAAATATTCGACAAAACAAAAGTCTCTAAGTGGAACCCTTTTAAATAAGACATAAATGTTGTTATGTTTGTCCTTGTTTTCTTTTAACTCAACTAATCTTTATTCTGCAAAAGAATTGAAACTTAAATAAAACAAACTGTGTTGAATCTCTTATTTGAAAAAAATGCAGAGCTAAGTTGTGTGCATCGTTTTGTGATGTCTGAAATGCCAGGGAAAAACATTTTACACTAATATAATCTTGAGTGTAATATAGTTTTTGCAACACATTCCTTACTGTATACAAGGGAAATTATGCGCATAATTAATCATATTTTACTCAGATACCTCCTCTGAATAGAATATAATTAATTCACTGAAACACAAACACACATTTCATTCGTATTTGAAAAAGACCAACAACATTCTCCGCTTATTTTTCTAGTATCATTTCAATTGTGTGTGTAAAAATTATCTTCGGCTCAGTTTGTAGACATAGGATTGAAAAAAGTGGCTGAGGAATGGTGACATACGATGCAGTTAATTACTGTAACAATGATATTTTTTTATTGCATCTGATTATATAATAAATAACAAGGTAAATTTATCTAAATTTTATCAAGCATGCTATTTCCACATGTTTGCTTACATTTATTGGATATACTTTGATATTTTTTGATTCAATACATATGTACGTTATTTCAAAATTTTCTTTAAGTCTTGAAATCAATTATGTTTCAAAATGAGATATCTTACTAGGTTGAAATTTGTTTTTAGATGTTAGGACCTTTTGAAAAAAAATAAATGCTTGTTTTGAGGAAGAAGGACTAACATATAAAACTGGAGAATCTTATAAGTTATTTTTTTAATATTTACTTTATCTAAATTATACACATATTTTTGAATGAGTTTTTGAAAAAAGAAATTGTCAAGATAACTTTTGAAAAAAAATGGGATATCTCCAAAACAATTAAATAAAATTGAATGAAATTTATTTTATGAAATGAGTCCTTTAGAGTGTAACGAACCACAGGTTTTAAGACGGTTACTTTTAATTATATTTTGCTGTCATATTTAGCTTAGAACATAAAGTAACACTTTGACGAAAAACCATTAACTTCAAATTTGAATGCTTTTAAAATACTTATTTCTCAAACATTTCTTATACTTAGGTTTGTTACACTTCAGATGCATCAAGAAATATATCAATGAAATTTAAATTACATTATGTCCAACGTATTTCTATTTTTGCTAATTTTCTTAACATTGCACATTATGCTTAACTTTCATGAAAGTAATATTTATTTCAAAAACAAGGGGTAATGCATCTTACTTAATTTATAATTATCACTATTTAAGCCTATGTATGTTCTTTAAGGCTATATGATACCCTAAAAATCATTAAACTGTCGAAAATTTTTTATTGACTTATTTGATTCCCCGGATCTTTATAAATATGCCTGCAAAATTTCAAAGCTTTACCTGCATTTTTCATTAAGTAATGGAGCAATGTTTGATGCTAAACAGCAACTACCACGCCTACATTTCAGATTATCTGCTAGAAAAGAGCCTGATAAAAAGGAATTAATTATATTTTTCTAATGCGCATCAATGAGATTGACATTATATATGCAGTAATAAATTATTTTAAGAAAGAATTGTGCAATTCATGCAAAAATTCTAGTTTGTGAATTATTTACTGAAGATCAAATGGATTTGGTCAAGATTTAAAAGGTGTGAGTGCTTTTTATGATATTATTATGAATGAAATTAAAACTTCAAAACGGATTCTCCGTAAGCACAAATACTAAATCTCATTTTGATCACTCAGATAATTAAACATCTAATTCGCAAGAATAGAAAAACTCTCCCATTTTTATGTATTTGTTTTTAGTGATATGTATATTTCCCACGTGTACGAGATTGAACACTTTTGTTATTAAAATATTTTAAGATATTTATTTAAACAAATGCACATATACAGTTCTAAGATTTTGATGTATTTTACCTATAAATTGCTATTTGATTTTGTTTTTATTCGTGTACAATATTTAACATGCGAAAGCTTTTAAAATCATGGAAATTAAAAATAAATTCATAAACATCTTTTGTACATGTTGTGCATTAGCTCTGAGCATGGAATTAGTTCTGAAGTGTGTGTATTTATTTTTTTAAATAATTATTAATATAAAGTTTTATGAAATATTGATCTCCCATTCGTTTATTTCTACATATTAAGTATGGCAGTATACTGTTTAATTGTTCTACATTTGTGATATTTTTTGTGGTAAGTAGTTTTAAATAAGCTAATTAACATTTCATAAAAGTTTCAGACTATTCGATGAATATTATATCATGCTATTCATGGAATGAAAACTTCAAACTCATATTTCTCCATGTTGAATTTTTGTACATATACTCTTTTTCAAAACCCTAAGGCTTTTTTGATAATTGAAGTAGGGGTTTGAAATTTTTTAATACATGTTTTGAAATGTATGTTTTGTAAAACTGTGCATGTAATTAGCTCTAACATGTTTAGTACTTTTTCTAAAAAATTTCAAAATCAAAATTAATGTTTTTTTTTGGGATTTTTGGAAGTTTAACTATAAAAAAATTACTAAAAAATTAAAGAGCAGCAGCAGAAAAAAAAACCCATGCACAGTTTTATGTAGTATACTATAAGGTACTTGGAAAAAAATTTGAAAGAAAATAGACTTTTTTAAAAAAGCGTTAGGGATTTAAAAAATGCTTAAAAAAGCTAAAAAAAAGTTTAATTTTACAAACATTTTGCAACAAATTAATTTTTTTTGTATGGAATTATTATTATATATTAACCTTTATGAAATATAATTAAAACCAAATATCAAATATTAAAAATAAAAAAAATTGTGAAGATGGTACCATATCGCCTTAAGATAATAAAATTCTTCTGAAAGTCAAATTTTGAAAAATTGGTGGACATACCTAGTCGGATACCTTAATAATTTTACCTATTACGCTCAGAATTTATTATTTCTTTTAACATATATATATATTCTATTTAGTTTACAAACATATAAATCAGTTCTATGGAAATAAGTCAAAACATGTTATCTCCACTCCAATATTTTTGTTCCTAATTAGTTGTTGTCCTAAGCGATGCTGCAATTTATATTTTAGAAAAACTATTTTATTTTTCTTTGCTTACGTAATGTACATTTAAGGTGTATGTCAAGCAATTATGTTCCTCTAGTTGTAAGAATTTTTGCTTAAGAAAATATTTTAGAGAATGTTGCCTGTATCTTGGTGATGAAAAATTATACTAACGTCAACAAATAATTCAAAAACAAATGAGTTCTTGTACACATACCGTTTTCCCATTTTCTATTTCAATAGAAAACGGTTTGGGAAATTTCCATATATCTCAATATTAAAATAAATTCTTCAGCCTACTGATAAAAAATCCGTTGGGTTTTAATGGAAAAACGTAGCTTTGCGATAAGCTGTAGCAAATTAATTACTTGTGGTTGTAAGTGAAGCACTGTGTTTACATAGGAACTTAATTGAGTTTTTCTTACTTTAGCTCAGCAGATGGTTTGACTTCTTTTGAAGAATGTTTAACCGTCATTTGCCTCAAAAATATTTCTTTTCTCATTAGCTTAATCCTTCTCCTCTTTTATTTTGCAAGCGTGGATATACCTCAGAAATACCATTTTTCAAAACTATGCGAATTAATAATTGAAATGGATTTTGAAGTTTGTAAATAAAGTTCCAGAAATTCTCTAATATATTCATTTTTTTCTATTTCTTTGTTTTTTTTTCTATTATTTATTACCTTTTTGTGTGATATAAGAAGGATGTAATGTTTACTTACTCTTGCTTAAATATATTCTTAAAATGTTTCGTGTTGTCTTTATGCATTACAGAAAATACTTTATGACGTTAAGAATATTTTCTTGTAACATGCAAGTTAAAAAAATATTGGTTTGACAAAGTGTTGAAAATTAAATTGTTATTGAATATAACTCCCAAAGACTTTTTCATAAAGCAATTTAAATAACTTGTATTTCTAACAGTAATCAAAACAGGCTCTTTTTGCAAATATATATGAATGTATAAATATTTGCAAGTCTGTGTACAATACTTCTGGTATGTAACATTCCATTGATAAAATCAGTTCTTTTATGTGAATAGATTTTGAAGGTACCTTTTTTAAGGAGCTTTAAGTAGTTTTCTTATTTTTTTAAATTTACCTTTCTATTAAACATTTTAAACTATTAAATGTTAGTTAATATTTTATCTAATATACATATATTTAGGATAATATTAAAATATTTAAGAATTTTAAGGGCATCTTTATGAAATGTATTTAATTATAAATGTAAATAATTATAAATTTGTAAGTGAGTTGACAAATTTACGAGTATAAGTTAAAATTAATAAGATTTCCTGTTACATATAAAAGCAATTCATTCTATGCTGGTAATGGTGATACATTTTTCAGTGTATTCAAAATCTGCGTTATAGTTCTTTTTATTTATTTCCAGTACTGAAAACCATGTCTTCACATGAGTATTGTGACATTTGAGCTAATACAATAGCGTCACCTTCCTTGCCTCTGTTATGAATGCATACACATATTTTCTTTTAGCAGAGACATTTTTTTTTTAATAAGATGACACGTCTATATTTTTAAGTGATAACTCCACTCCCTTTTTAAGATTTTAAATTTTATTGAAAATTTAATTGAGTAATATGACTGGGAAAGTAAATATAAACAAAAACTTTTTTATTTGACCCCATTTCCCCTCATACACTGCACACACACACACACACACACACACAATGCCTTTTCAAAATACAATATTTTACACATTTCCAACATTATTAAACCATTACGTTAATATTAATTTTAAGAGCCAAAGAAATTTGGAAACTATTAAATAAAAAGCTACAGAACAATAATTACAAAATAAACCATTCTAGAACCTCTTGTTTTGAACGAAATAAGAATGCATAGTACTTATTATGCTCAAATTGCCCATTATATCGAAACCTCCATCAAAACGTAACTAATAATACATAATTCATTTTCTTTTGAGTTAAGTGTGAAACTCGAAAAGTAAAATGAGTTCTAAGAACATCACCGAGATTTCGAGGAGCATGAATAAAATCAGGCTCTGCATTAGTATTAGAGACTTGTGTAACGACTGAGTCAATATTTAATCGGAATTGAAGCATAAATAATAAAAACTGTGGGTATTTTACCATTTATGCCCTTGTGAAAGTCTGCTCCACTTTTAATATAACGACTTGTAAACTAGCCCGATTACACGATGCTACAAAAATGCTGGCCCTGTTGGAGCACAAATTACCTGTAACGCCAGGTGGCCCCAAAATTTGCATCCATATTAAATGTGCAATTTATATAAATGTTCCAAGGAACTTCATCTGCTGTTGATCGCATAAAAATACCCCGGTTTTAGAACGTCCTTTCAAATTGCTCTGAAAAAGCTCATTTCTAAATAGATACTTCCGTTTTTTGGTATTTTTATATCTTTAACTCATCCCTTTCCCCTTAATATTACGTCGGAGTGGTTTTTAAATTTGCCGTATCTTTTTTCAGTGATTTTTATTCACTTATTTTTTATAAATATATTTTAGCTGGTACATGCTCCCTCAAGCTGAAATGAATTTGAGTATTCGGAATTAATTTTGCGAGGGTGAGTTGATACTCGCTTTCTGTCTTCAGTAATTTGTTTTTCAGCGCTTCTGCTGTTCTTTTTCTTTAAAATTTACGATATTGGTATTGTTTTTTTAAAAACCAATTTACAAAGTTGTGTGAAGTTAGATAAATTATTTATATTGGTTGTTCTTTACTGAGCGTGTATTTCTTTTTTTATAGTTAAGAAAGCTATTCTGGCTTACTTTCAACATTCGAAATAAAAGCTTCATTATCGTGAAAAACTATTTATCAGATGGGTGTTGAGGATTTTTTTTAAAAAAACCAATGCTCATAATAATATATTTATTTTCTTAATATGAAAATAATGGTTGTCATATCTTCTTTTGATATGAAATACAAATGTAGATTTATAATCACCTAATTGAATCCAACATTCAACACCTCAACAAATTTTGCAATGACTTATTAATATAGCTAAAAAGTGTGTAAAAATTATTGAAATTGTAACTACATTAATATAAATAAATGTAACATAGGCTTTTGTTATGCCAAATTAGTTTGGGAGCAATCGTGAATGAAAAAGAGATAAACTTAAGCCCCCAACAGAAGTAGCAAAAACACACTTCGTGTTTTATAACATGCTTATGGGCTTATAAAAAAGTTTTGCAAAGAATTTTATATAAAAAGAAAAACCAAAGTCCATTTTTAATTATTAGTAAACATCTGAAACTCTTGAATGAAGCATTTTTGATATCATTTACACGGATTTAATTTCCACGAGGTTTGAAAGTTTAATTTCCAACATTATGATACTTTGACAAGGGTTGTTCTTACATTGAACCACAGAAATAAAAATATCTTCATTAATTCTTATTTTTTGAAGAACTGGAAAATGTTACTTTGCATAAAACTTTATTTAAATGTTACAAAAAATTTCAAATGAATTATGGCATGTGTGTGTTGATCTCAACGGCTAACCTACCTTCCCTAATTCTCCCCTTTTTTCACACTTTTATGTGCTTGTAAATCTCTCTATGATTCTTTAGTTACATTGTTTCACTTACTACTTGGTTGAAAGTTTGCCAACCCCTGGTCTATACAACTCTGTCTCAGGAGCTCATTCTTTTTTATACTAACCAGAGCCTCTCAAGACTGTGACGTAATAGCTCTTTTGCATAAAACTGTTTGGCAGTCCCAATAATGTGGCCGTTCAGTGCATATTATGCAATGTTGGGAAATATAGTTTCGGTGCAAAATATACTTATTGAACTTTTTTTTCGAAATAAACCGAAATCAATAAGTTTCTTTTCATACAAATGGTGTAAATAACTGTTTCTGGGATGAGATAAATTTATCATAAATCATTCGATAAATTAAATATCATAAGTTACGAAAACCAGAGCGTTATCTAAGACACTGTTATCAGATGCTTAAGTACACATGATGAATCAACTGAAAGAAGTTGCCCGAATCACTTAGAAAATATAATCAATCATGAGCATCAATCACATACTACAAATTATATTTACAATGAATAATTCTGTTCTTATGCTGCGTAGACTTTACATCTTAGCAATTACTTAATTATTTGCATCTTATCAGTTACTTAATTACTTATATCCTAGCAATTACTTAATTACTTACATCTTAGCAATTACTTAATTACTTATATCTTAGCATTTACTTAATGTTTATGATCTTCATTTGCACAAATATCTGTTTATAACTCTGATTACATTTAGGAAGTTACATATATATTGCATATTTGATTTTCTTAGCAGTTTAGACATAAAATTCATATAAATTTTTTTCGTAACACAAACTATGTTTTATATAATAATGGACTTGTATTAATTATAATTTTGTATTTGGAGCTTAAAAATGAATTTTTGAAAAATGTTCAATACTTGTTTGCTAAATTTTCCATATAATGTTTATAATAAAATTTTAGAACGCCAGAATTCAATTGCAGTTTTTTTGTATAATATAGATGAGATCCTCATATATATATAAATATATATTCTACCCTGTTCATATATGAATCCAGCTCACATGACGAATGGTTGTGCAGTATTGAATTCATCCACATCCATAACTCATCCTGAAATACTCATCATCTCTTTCTGATTACATCATGCATTTTTTTAATAAAATTTCGCCGAACTTGATCCATCCTAAATGAGCGTAATAATCCAACCACATAGGTCACATCATGCTTGTACGTATGCACTTTTTTTCAACAATATCTAAAGATAATATTCTACTAGCTATTGTTCGAAAAATTCTGGGCATTCGTGAGTGTTTTTTAAACGAATTTCGTAGTAAGCAATCATATTAGAACCAGCATCTTCGAAGCATACCAGGATAGTCGGTAATCATTTTCCTCTCATCCAAACACATCTCTCCCTCACCACTCATTCCTGGTCTAAGATGGGAAGGGGCAATATCCATGTAAATACACCCCCTCTCGAAATTCTCCCTTTTTCTTTCCCCTAAAACTCTTCAATTGTTTGCACTGGGAACAAATCTCGATATTCATTTGGAGATCACATCCTCTTCAAGAGGTGGAATTCTTGGCGTTCCAGTCGTACCCATATTTTGCTCTCAGAAAGTAATAAAAGCGGATTACCCCTCTCAAGATGACAGCCATTTTGTTCGGTTGCTTTCTACCACGCATCCCCCATGCTTTCCATACATTACTTTCATCTTTGGTTTTCCGGAGATTTTACTTCTGTGTGTTCTTTTCATTCTTTTCTCCATTGCACTTCCTTTTTTTTTCACCCCCTGTTCTTTCTTCTTTAAGAATGCATGTTTAAGGTGGAGTTTCCCCCTCTTCTTACAACACTTCGCCTCCCTTTTCATTCGTATTCGCTTCTAACCCTAAGGTTCTTTTTCTTAAGTTAGCTACTAGCTGACGGATATTTACATCACTGAAAGGATTAAAGTAAGGGCTTAATCTGTGACATCCTCTTTCCCCGTATTTTCTCAAATAACTTCCACTTGAAGTTTATTTTATAATTCAGGGATTGAGTATATATATATATATATATAGTAGAGTTTAATTTTATTTTTGGATTATTTTTTAATTTTGTCTGGAAGAGTGTGTGGGAACACTTAGGTAGAGTTTTTTTTTCTCTCTGCTGTATACTAAAATTGAGAGAAGATTTATGCGAGATCCGTGTACTCTGATCAATTACGGATAGTCTTAAAAATCTTTTTAATGTCTGTTCCTGTGCTTCTCAATTTTTTTTCATAAGTTACTTGGTCAATAGAGCGCTAGAGAGAGATAGAAACTTGCATTGGGATTTATATCAGAGCCACATTTTCTCGTTTAAATTATGAGAGGGAATTTAAGTATTTATTTGGTGGTTTATAAAAGTCACGAAAGGATGTTAAAATGGTTATATTTAAACTTTCAAATGCTGAAAAGAAAAACTCCTAGAAAAAAAGTCGATATATTTCTTAAAATAATTATCCTTTATATTTATCTCTCTCTCTCTATATGTATATATATATATATATATGTATATATATGTGTATATATATATGTATATATATGTATATATATATATATATGTGTATATATATATATATATATGTGTGTGTGTATGAAAATAGATAGATAATATATTTATATACATATTATATACATATACACTGTTGTGTGTGATTGAAAAAAATCCTAACGCCAAGAAAATTACAGAAGACTAATGGCACTTGGGCAATACGTTTGAATATTTAATTGATGAAAGTTTCAAGATCACAGGTTAATGCGAGAGCAAGTAAAACTATTTCAAAAGTGTGAAATAATGGTGTATTAATAACCGGTGTACCTCCAGAATTTTGAATGCAAAGATGCAAACGTGCAT